>JAVCKT010020201.1:0-11153 GCA_032273925.1 Rhynchotus rufescens | reverse complement strand
ACAAGGAATCTACCACAGAGCCAGATGACATCATTTGAGGCAAAGTTGTCACATGAAGTTCGCTAGTCGCCTGTACTGAAACTATCATCCAATAGTTTGCCAACTCCTATATATGATGATCCAGCAATCTGGATGCAACTATACTGTTCTGCCTGAGCTATGTTATCAGCACATTAAACAGAGCATCATTGAGGTCGCTCTTCCCATTCTTATATTCCATCACAAGTCATGAAATGTCTTTACATTTTCTTCATGGGGATCTGTGCAGTAAGAGGGGCAGTACAGGTAGCTTCAGACCTTAGACACTGCTTCAAACACAGTATGGGGACATGATTTGCAGGTATTGCTCAACTCTCATTGGCTCAGATGCTCAGTCCCTGCAGAACAAGTAAGATCAAAAAGAGCACTTTTACACAAAGGAGATCAAGAAGGGGAAGAAAAAAGACAGAAGTCTCAAATCAATGAGTTTTCTAAACTGAAGAAGCCTTAAGATAGGTCCCAAAGCTTTAGACACGGGAGAACATGCATATGTAATGTAAACACTTCAGTTTTGTTCAAGTGCCTGAATGACAGCAAATTGGGTCTTGGCAAAATCTGTTCCTTTTAGTATCAAAGTTACCCCCCTAAATTCAAAGGGGTAAGATCAACACCTTAGATCCTGGTAATAACAGGAAAGAGAGGACGACAAAAACGCAACTTGGACTGATACAAGTCTGAGGTAAAAAATGACCAAGAAACTACTTATTCACCCTTTCCAGTTTGATTACTTGAATCCAAAAACCTTTTCAAAATGTTTCAATTGTGCGCAGTAAATCTAAACTCCTTCCCCATGTAAAGCTTTGTAAGAAAAGTCCATATGTCTTGATACAGATGACATTCTAGTTTGAGAACCAAGAACTTATTGAAGAGTTGGTTGTAGCATATTCAGTAATTTTTCAGCATACATTCCAGATACCACTACAGTCAGAATACCTAAGCTGCTGGCATGACTCAATAACTAATCAGTTAACAAGTTGGGTAAAAAATATTTATGTAGTAATACCAATTCAGCACAAAAATTCCATGCTTCACAAGTTCTGCTGCTGTATAAGAGTCCTCCTAACATTTATGGAGATAAATTCAGATTGAGCTCACTGCATGCCCAGATCAAAACAGCAGCAATATGTCTACTGCTACAAGCAGCTATACCCAATTGTGCCTTTAGAATGCTAATTATACAGAAATCTAGATAATCAGTGTTTTAGCACTGAAGTAGGGCCGCACACACCAACTTCAGTGTGTGTGCTGTAGAGAAACCTCTGGAGAGAAAGATGCATACAGGCAGTATACAATCACAGATGAAGTCACTACACATTCAGACTGGGGTAAACAGGAGGGAAAAATCCCTCAGAGACAGCATACACATGAGAAGTATTACAAAGAACTCTAAAGGCACATTTCAGGTAGTATGATTTTGTTAAGACCAACTGCTTACACACACAGGCACAAATCTTAATGGCTACCTCCCCTCCCCCAACAATTATTAACAAAAAAGAAGTGCATTTTCAGTAATATTAACACCATTCAGTTAATCTGTTCAGTCCAAATGTATAGCAGTATTTTCCTTATGGTGGCATGGACTCTCTGCACTACTCCAATCCAAAACATCCAAACAGGCAGGATTAGTAAAAGTTGAACTGTTGCACAATTTAACATTTACTCATCAGATCCCACCGATCTCTTCTGTGCCCTCTTGCGGGGCAACCGCCTTGGTGAAGCTTTATCTGTATTAACAAAAAAAGAATCAATTGTTAGAGCTATTTTAAATTAAATGTTATATGACAGTTTGCACTTCTCTCTCTCTCCCACAAACAGACTAAACTGACATAACCACACAGAAGACTGTTTCAACAAGTAGATAATGCTTTTTAAATACTGAAATTCTAAACAGAAGGTAAGAAAAAAGTGCTCTTATTCTCCCACATGTAGCTTCAGAGTTGAGCATTGAACTTGCCAGTTACTATACCAAAAACCCGCACCATATCCTGCTGACACTGCAAGCTCTGCTGCTTAAAAGAGGTTCCACCCCAGGCATTGCTAAACTTACAAAAAAATTTGGTCACTACTTTGAGTAATAAGTGCAACAAGCAACCACCATGCTGTTACAAATATCAAAGTATGAAGAATTTTTGACAACTAAAGAGTACAAAATCTGAGGCCCTTGAAGGCCATGTATTTCAAATGACACTAGTATAGATTTTCAATGAAAACTAACCTAGAATTAAAGAAAAACAGTTAAGAAAAAGACACAAAGCTTCATTTTTTCCTGGATCTCAAGTGCTGAAATTTGAATACATATCAACTCAAAGAGGCAGGGAGGTAAAATTCAAATATTACAAGAATTTTAACTTTAAATTCAGCTTATTCTACAGAGAAATATAGCATTTAGAGAGCTTCACTCAGTTCTTCTTGCTAGACTAAGTTTTTATAAGACTGTCTCACACACACAAAAAGAGAGAATATCCAGGAGAAAGCTTATGTTCTCGGAAATGAAACCTAAGTGCTTACATCTAGTGTAATATAAATAAGAGCTAAAGAAAAAAGGCATAAAGGAAAAATGTGAAGTTGTCAGCTCTCTTCACACAATCTGATGTCAGTACTAGGGCCCCATAGGCCTCTACATGAAGGTCACTAAGAATATGCTTATTTCATCAAAAGAGGAGTCTTTCAAATTTATGTATTCCTGTGAAGTGTTTTCAAAGTACTTCTCTTATCTGGGCTGCAAGACAGTGCCCTGGTGATGGAAGTTCATCTAGGATATGGAGATGTGAATAAACAAGCTTCACTATTAAACTATGAGACTCCAAGTTGAAGTTGGTTGTGTGCTCGATTGAAACAAGATGTGCTCAGCCATCGATCACAACCCTCCAGGTTCATCATTATCTGCAGCATGAGATTATACCAAGGTGATGTGGAGGACAAAGCGCACATCTGTATTTTAGGTAAATGGTTCTACAAACTGTTAGAGCAGACCAGAGTATTTCACTAGTGTATAACAGCTAGGCTACTCTACAGGAATGTAACTAGAAATTATTAGTTTTATGTGTGCATATATGAATATATATGCATATATAAGCACACATGCACATGCCTAATTAGCTACTGTTCATGCTGCATCATCAATTACTGCATGCAAGAAGTCTGAACTCTATGCTTAGTTATACAGACACACATCAGTAATTTCCACTCTTTAAAGCATCAGAGTTTCTCACCTCTTCTACTTTGCACTGAAGCCATGGGAAAGCAAAACAGAAGAAAGAGCAACAGAAGTTAGAAATAAGGAGGTCAAATACTGAGTACAATCTGGTTATTTTGGACTTGTGAAAGACATCATGATCCAGGTCTTAAGGTAGCTTCAAGACAGGGTCTCACACTTCTAATGTTTAAAGGTTCAGCCTATAGGCCAGCTTCCAAACATCTTGTCTTCAGAGGATACTCTCCCCCACCATTTAAGCCTTTTGTGATACTGGTTTTAAACAGCTGAAAGAGCCTACAGAAAGTATAAAATCACTGTGATAGCCATTATTGCATCAGCTGTATCAACCAAAGTCTGCTACATACAAGAACGGGCAGTTAACATAATAAGCCTTACTAAACACAGTGCTTTGGACAATTTTATTCCCCAGATGTATTCTGTTGTGAGAATTTAGCATGAGCTACTTAGCTGTTTAATAAGTTTATTGTGCTCCAGTTGTGGAAGGTGGGTTACTTACTGATTTGATTTAAAGTTTCTTGAGGAATCCAACTCATATCAACATCATTCTGATTTGATGTTCCCATCTCTACTTTCTGTACTGGTCTCTTCCTCTAAAAAGTCAAGAACAGAAGATATTGTCTTCCACATAACAGTTAGCTCTTGTGTCAAGCTATCTTTCTAGCTTAGCTTTAGCTATCTTTACACATTACTTAACACTAACACCTACTTATAATTGCTTGTAATACTAATTACACACAAGATACCAAGAACTTATGCATTCCTGGGCAAGCTCATTATGCCTGTTGTGGGGGGTGGGGAACGAGGGAGCCATTCTCTTGTACTTTATCACATAAGCACTATTTGTGTTTGAGTTTCAGCCTGCAAAATAGAGTTCACAGATCCACAGTTACTTCATACTTTTCCCCCCAAGGGAAATGCTCAGCTACAAAGACACCATTTTAGCCCATTTTGCCATGCAGATAAGATCCAGTTTTCTCCATGACCTATACCTGCTAGAACAGTGCCACTAACCAACCCTTAACTGTTACAATATTAGAGGAATACAGACGGTCGCAAACTTAGTAATACTGTCAAGCACTAAATACTGCTAAGTACTAAAAGTACTAGACAGATTTTTTTTTTTTCCCTGAAGCTTGATCTAGTTTAACACAACAGATGCATAATAAAGACTACAGGATAAGAAAAGTGTACCCTGTATCAAACCAGTGGCTGAACATCCAGCATTTGGAAAACATGTCAAAATCTTCAATTCAACTACTTTAGTACAATGGTAAATAACATACCCACAGAGCATTAGGCAAGCAGTCTAAATGTCGTAAAAACAAATAATAAATGGTCACTAGCTTTTCCAAGGATTTTCAAGATCTGTCTTGTTAAAGTAGAATTTGTGAAGTTCTACCTGTACCATCCTAGGCTAGAAGTGATTTACAAGATTGTTTTCATAATTTAATACAGGACCTTACTGTTATGTTTATGAAGTAGACAAAAGACACCACACATTACCCACCTTTCTGGATTCTAACAATTGATGTAGGCCAACAATGACAAGTAGACCAAGTCCAGCAAGGAACATGTACATGAAGATTCTTTAAGAAAAAAATAAGAAACCATTAACCTGAAGCATTTACAAGTTTATAAACAGGCTGAGCAAGTAAGCCTTGCTTTGGCCACATGCCTGCTTCACCCTTCCCAAGCCATGTGCAGAGTTAAGGGAGAGACAGGATCTAAAGAACCTGAAACTAATAAATGTTGAGTTATTCTCCTTTTAAGGAATTGTATTCTTAAATTTAATTTCAAACTGCAGAATATTTGAGTTGTGCCACATATGTTCAAAGTATATAAACTAGTAATTATTAAAATAAACTAGGATTATTGAAATTTATTACCTGTATAGACTCTTTTGAAACACCATATCTCAAGCTGTTGGGTAACAGGTTAGTATTTACATGTGTGTGCTTTCAATTCCATTATGTACTTTTAGTATGCTAATTCAAGGCTAATACTGCCAGGATATGCATATTTAAGGCAAGAGTTTTCAAAACTCTTGCCTTAAGTCATCTAGTTCTGTATTCCACAATTAGAATTCCTTAAGACGAAAAAGCATTAATTTCATTGACAAGAGTTCCATCTGAAAAGCCTGATGATAGTTAGCAGTATATGCACATAAATTCAATCTGAAGTTTTAGGAGCAGGCAGGACTTCTGTGAGATAAGGAAGCTACTACAGGATTTTAATTCAGATTTACAAGAGAAACTAAGGAGTTAAATCGTAGCAGAGACTTAAATGAACATCTCTTATGGAAAGTGCGCATTCACAGGACATTAATTCCATTTGGTCCCACCTGATGAATTTGAATTCTTACAAGAGCTCCTTTATTACTAGGATAACACACATTCAGATGATCAGTTGCTTTAATTGATGGTATTCCATTTTACAAGCATGAATTAATGCAACAGTTATTTCCTTTGGTTGCCCCTTTTTTAAAAAGTTTGTTCAGCAGGAAAAATACCTATAGCAGGAGAATTCAAATATTCATTGTCTTCAAAAAATAAATTTTCAGAAATACTCAACTCACAGCTTCTCTTAAAATCCCAATTCAATATTGCAATATATAAAGATATATTATTACAACACATGGTAGACCTTATGTGTTGTAAGCATATTAACTACATCTTTAAGATGATGAACATTCATGAAAATAGACTGGCTTCCCATAGAGGAAGTGCAACAAAGAATGAGTCTAACTTCCCCTATCTCATACTGAAAAGGAATCTTTCAGTTGACATTATCTTGGATTACACAACAGTGCTCCAGAAGCCTGTTACTCCAGCCTAATACTCTCTGAATTATATAGAGGAAAAAAAAAGATAAAAGCTTGACTGGTTTGTATTGCTGTATATATTTATGCAGCATTATGAGCTATTCCAGGCTTGGCAAAACATCTGCATGAACTGCTAACACAGTATCAATCTTGAAGACTGCCAGCACTGACACAGGATTTAGTTTGAAGGCAAAAAGCTCAGGTTTTCAGTATATCAAGGTTCTGAGTGTATACAAGTCCAGTGCCATCAGCAAGACTCAGACTGATTACATCTAGCAGCCAATAAAATGAAGATACAAGAACAGTCTTCACTGACCTCACCAATAATTGCTTCTGCCAGCGTATGAAGTAATTTTCTGTCTCCAGTTTACTTACGTTTCTCCATCCAGCCCATCTTCTTTCTCAATAATTGTAACCGTTTGATTGAAGACAGCATCTTGGAACACATTACCCTATAAAAAAGTTATCATATATTTTCAATCAATTTCTTGAACAAATTTTTGTACAAGTAAAAGGAAAGCCTTGATATTAACCAGAAAGTCCTATCTGGCGTTGAAGAGATTTTCTGTAGAGTAAGTTATATGCCAAACAATTGTATTATCTCAAAACACTTTGAACACTACACAGAAGTCTTACACTTAAGACCACACTGAAATAAAAAAGAATCTCATTTTATACTTTTGGAAAATTTCTTCTCCCAGCTAAAAGTGCTGGTCCCATATTTGGGGGTGGGTCCAGGAGCACTGAGTTTGTTAAAATTCCAATGAAGAGTACAGTGAAATTTACAGTATCCTAGAGAAAATTCTAGTTTTAAGTGTGTGTATAGCCACTTTTATATAATTCTAAGGCAATTTAGCTTCCACTGTGAATGTAAGGTCAAGTCTAACATACACAGAGCTCCACATATATAAAGGACTGCTGTGAAACACAGTTGTGCTACTTATACGTTTATTGATTTGCTAAAAAAACTAAAGGCATTTACTGTCTGAAGAAGCATTAACTTGACTAAGCAATTCCTTCCTGACACTGCCGCATCAACCAAGAATGAGAATGACAGCATGAGGCTTACGTTTACATCTCTGTAGTTCAGATTGATAACTAGTCCAAAAGGACGACCACCCATTGGCTCCGCTGGGATGAAGGAGTACTCAAATGTGGCTTGTCTCTGTGGTGGAACTACTGTATTCAGTGGGAGAGCTGTGAAGTTCTGGATATAAAACTGGTAGTCTTGAGGGTAACGGAAAGAAGCATCAAGCGACTCAACAATAAAATCCTCTGTGCCCTTATTGGTGAAGCCCACCAGAAATTTTACGATGTTGTTTGCTGGAAAGTCTAGAACATAAAAATATCCTACTATTAGCAACTTCACACATCACATCTAACCCTGTTTTTTCAACACCAAATACTTGGAAAAGATTTGGTATTTTGGAGCTTCATTGTTTTCATGCACATATTGATATGTTTTAAGCAGCAGTAAGGAAGCTAATGGCAGATTGGCACAGGACTCTTACCTTCACCTTTCACAAATAAGATGGTTGTATCAGCACTAGGTGAGGCTTTAGGTTCACCTGACAAGTCTTCTTCCTCTTTTTCTTCTGTCTAGGACAAGAGATTTTTTTGAAATAGCCAATAAACAGTGATGCAAAGACTATGCTTGTTTTATAAAAAACCTGCCTAACAAGTAAGAGTGTGACAAAATGTACTATGACAGTAAGCATTAGCACAGATTTCTGCTGTTGCAGGTTTAAAATTTAGAAACTGTTCTCCATTTAAAGTTCGTTAGTACCTTTATCAGCATTTATCCTTCTGTTACGGTTCACTGGGACTGATCTCTACTGAAAGGTTTCCAATCAGAAAACCACAATAAAATTTCTTTTTTGGAGTGGAGGGAAAAGGGAAGAATCTAAATAATAAATGTTTAAATCTAATATATTCTGATTTAAAATAAGCATTTTTAAAGTAGCAAACAGCTGTGAGGCAACCAAGTTATTTCCACTGTGTGGGGTGAAGTATTTACAGCACCTTTTTATTCACTGGGTAAATACAAGCATTAAGGGTTTATTTTGCACATGGAGATGGTTTTCCCCATCATGAGTAAATGCATGGATGACCCCATTTTGAACAGCTTCCTAAAGATGCTGCTTGCAAGTTGGTTAGATCATTTGATTTCCTACTTGCCAAAACCACCACTTTAAACAGTGGATACTCAACTGGATCAGCTGCATATGCACCATGGATAAGGGAAGCAACTTGCTCAGCACAGCTGAGCCTGGCATCTTAAAGTATAGACACTATGCAAAACTGTACCTTGTGTTTCAGTAGTAGATAAAATTAACTGCCTAACAGTAACCACTTTGTACCTCGCTTTGTCTTACACCATGCTTTAAAAACAAATTACATTTACTTAATAAATTCTAGCAGTACTGAATACCTATCACATCTTCTAACACTTGCAAAATCCAACCATAAGCTCAACTTCACATCAGTAACCAAACATTAGTCTAATTAGCTTACAAGCACAGTTTACTTGTTGTTTATTTTTAATCAGTTTAAACTGTTTTCTCCTCTGAGTCATGCCTTAAACTTATTATAAAATATTATAAAATATTTTATTTGATCAGCCTGAAGGAAAGGACTCAAAAGGGCAATATAACCACATGTTTAACAAGCATACCCTGCAATAAGAGTTACAGATACTGAATGTAGTCAAGTGAAAACAGGCTGCAAAATATGTTTTTCAGCATTGCTGAAGAACTTCACTTAATAAATCCAAGACAGATTTATACTACAAAGATTGTTTCCTCTTGCACACTGATACAAAAGTAGCCACTATGAAGCAGCCCTCTACCCCAAGGTCATTCTCAGTTTACTGAGATGGACCTAAGAGAGAATGCTAAGAGCTTCGATGAGAGTTACCCTACTTTGTGCTTTTTTCTGGACTGTAGTTTTTGTCATTGGAAGCCTAGTTAACCCCCCCCCCCCATGCAGTCTTTCCACTGCTGATTCAGAAAGAAAAGAAAGATTGTTTTGAAACTTAAAATGGAACTCACGTTTAATTGGGGACTTTGAGAAAGATTTCCCGATACCAGCAAATAAAAACCTATATATAAACCTAAGCTAACAAGCTTCAAGCACTTTTGCTCTAAGTCACACTTCTGAAGTAACATTCATGCACAATTACCAAGTCTGTAGACTCATCTTCTTCAACTTCTGCTTCATCATCTTCATCTTCAACTACAGTATCTTCCACAGCTTCCTCATCTTCTGTAGCATCTTGAGCTGCAACAAGTAAACCAGCACCTGCCAAAACAAAATGTAAAAAAAAGCAATGTTTTTTCATGCCTAGTTGTCCAACAGAAAATTAACACTGTAGTATGATTTTCAAGCTATTAGGCTTGAAGAATTGCCTAAAAATTAATTGAATGCAGTACTTCAAAGATTCAGCTGCAGAAAGCTCACATTCAACTGACTGTGTTGATCTGCCTAAATCTTTTTCTTAACTACTCCTACATATGACAGTAAGTTTAAAAACAAAAATTAGTATCTGGTTCAACATTTGCATGGCAAAGCTTAACCTGCAAAAAAGATTGAAATTGTCAATGTATTAAAATATTTTAATTTTATTCTGTCATTAAAAATCTGAAAATAAAGAATAATTCTACTAGCCAGAAAACTTTATTTAGCAAACTTTGCTTCTAACTCTATAGCACATCATTCCTCTCGTAGTGTCGGAACACCAGATTTTCCTGTGTATTTATAAATTGTTAATTCTACAAACATTTTTATTCAAATTCTAATACAAACAGAATTTTTCCTTACTATAACCTTCTCACTAGGATTTACTGTTCTATTCTGATGTTCAACAAAACTGGACGTTAGAAATCTGCATCTTGAGCAAGGCTCCAAGAGAAGTGTAGTCAGATGGCTCATAGCTTCTCTGCTTTTATGGTTTCGAGCCTTATATATTCAAGCAGTGGTCAGATATAATTAATTCAAATACTGACTGCAGCATGAAGTTTCGCCTGTTCGTAGCTGAGAGCACGTGCAAGCCAGGCAGAGAAATTTTACTGTATACACAGGCCTAAAAATCAATGAAGCTAATCTCTTCCAAAACTGAAAACAGCAGAAATGAATGAAAGCTGGAGCTATACAAACATCATAAATATACAATTGCTACATGTACTAATTTTAAACAATTCACACAGAATACATAGCTTTCACACAAAAATTCTGAAGCAGGACCATTATATCATGAAAATTCTAGTTATTATCAGGTTTGGCTAAATTAAAACTAAATAAATAAAAATGCCAAGTACAATACCCCTCTGAAATATCTTCAGAAAGTACTCCCAAAAAATTTTACTCACATATATGCAAAACTTAACCTAGGCCTAACTGCAGTGATTTAATTTTTTTGAAGTTTTTTAGAATAAATAACCAACAAATAACACATTTTAAGTCAAAATCCTATGCCTGGACAGACTGCTAGTACGTCATCCATGAGCTCCACAAGCAGCAGCCCAGTCTCATAGATGGCTAAGCTACGATTCTTCCAGGGGATGTCAGAAGGGCTGCTGATGTGGCAGGACTGGGACAGAACAGTTTCTCCCACCCCACAGCATGAGCAGCAGCTCGCTAGCCGGGCGAGATGGTCGCCCTTCAATTCCCTGCTTAATGGAGGCACCTTTGAGATGGAGAACCAGACAAAGCTGCAGTGCAAACAGAGATTAGCCCCGCACTGTTTGAAGGGCACTTGGAGAGGCCAGGGCACAAGGCAGAGACGAAGGCCGGCAGTGGATCAATTTGCTGGCCATTCACTGCAGAACCCAGAGACACAGGAGAGCAGGAGAGCAAAGACAAAACTGTTGCTGCTGCGGTTGCTGTCTCAGGTTTTTGCATTTGGGCTTTTTTTTTTTCTTTTCTTTTTTTGAAGGGGAGGGCACACATACAACCGAGCCCGCGGGTTCCCGGGGCCCAGCCTGCCACCGGCAGCAGGGCCCTGGTCCGCGCCACGTTTCTGCCACCCGCCGGGCCGGGGCCGCCGCCACCGCAGGGCTCTGCGGCTCAACAAGCCCC
>JAVCKT010020200.1:1639-52844 GCA_032273925.1 Rhynchotus rufescens | reverse complement strand
CCCCGCGGGGGTCGCGCCCGGGGCCGGTCGCTGTCCCGGGAAGCGCCGCGGCAAGGCCGGCCTGCAGGGCTGAGCCGAGCCGAGCGAAGCGGCGCTCCAACAAGATATTCCCAACCGCGTCCGAGGAAAACGCGGGCAGCGCGAGCTGCGGACGGGGCTCCCCGGCTCGCAGCCCCGTCGCGGGGCCGCTGCTCGCACCAGCGGGCCCGGTTTGTACCACAGCTCTCCCCGTCTCAGCCCGCGGCAGATGGGAGCGGAGCCTGCGCTCCGGGAGTTTCCTGAGGGAAAACTGCCCTAGTCTATGCAAGACACCGGATTTGGGAAGCTGGGGAGAAGGAAATTACTCAATTACGGCAGAATACGTGAAATTCTTTTCTGGTTATTGGTATAGTCTCTGTCTGATATGAAGGATGGAGCCTGCTGCTTGTTCTCCCACACCTGGAGAGAGACAATAACTTCATTTCCCTTCCAAGGGTCTGCTTATTCCCTAAGCTTAAGTGATAGCAGGTGTATTCCACTATGCATAAGCAAGGAAACTAAATGGATCAAATGACTGCTGGGAAAGAAGTTGCTGCAGAGGAAAGCATCAATTTGTAATTCATTTTTGTATACTTTCGAAAGTTTTCGTCCTATCCCTTTTTCCTTGGTCCCTTCAGAAGCAGCCAGAGCTAAAACAAGCTGCCTGAGATCCCGTGTTTCCCATGTGATGGATGAACAGGCTCTGGAGGGGAAGGGTCTGGTGCTTAGTGCCTGACCCGTGCCTTGTGCTTCCCTCCAGGGGGTTGGGAGGAGTGCAAGAAGGGGAAATCCGGGAAGATGCAAAGCAGGAAGAGATGGAAGCTCCAATGTAGTCTTTGGAGACAGTCTGCTTGAAATGCAGTCTGTTAATAGAGAAGGATTATTGCCCAGTGTTCCTGCTACGCTTGCAAAAGGACCTAATTGGTTGCACACGACCGCCTGTCATGGGATGGGACCTGTGCTGTTGGATCTCCATGTCTTTTCCAGGCCTGAATTGGGGAGAACAAGTCATGGATTCCCACCTAGACCGGGTTCAGACTTGGGATAGTCGCATAGCAGGTGATTTTAGCACTCAGCTCGTGTCTCCATTCGCTGTCACGCTACAGACACGGCTTTGTGGTGGAGCTGCTGATGCCCTTGAGCTAAACTTGAGTATAAATTCTTGGCTCCTCCGAGGAGGCTTTTCCTCCTGATTCCAGCAGGGAGTGGATGAAAGCGTGTCCCCTCTGATGTGCACAGAGAGCTCTAACTTGTTCTCTGTGTCTGGTGTCTTTTACGAAGCGCTCAGGAAGAGGATGTGTCATAATCAATAGAGTAACTCTGTAAGTAACTCTGTTTTTTTGCAGAAGGTGCCTCATGACAGGAAATTAGGTTGTGTGGTTGTTCTGCAGAGTTCCGTCCTGGCGCTGCAGGGTTAACACAAGTGCAGTCATTTCAATTCTCTGCTGATCACTGCTGCGTGTCTTGGAAAAGCGGAACGCTCTGGCAGGCCCTTGTGCTGTGTCCTGGAAAGCAGGCTGGAGCCCTCGGGCTCGGGGAAGCTGCATTATCCTGGTGGCTTTGATGGAGCCCGTCCTTCCCTTCACCCGAAGGCGTGTGCGTGCCTTGGCCGTGCCCCACACGACGCCTGGCGTCAGCGCCGGGAGGGCCCTGTGGCCCCAATGGGGTGGCCCAGCCTCGCAGAGATGCTGGCAGGCTGCTGCACTGCCCCAAGCGCTGCAAGTTGCTGGGTGCGGAGATGGCAAAAAGAGAAAGGAATTCTGCTGCTTCCCAGAATTGCTGCCTCCCAGCTGCTCCAAAGGCCTCAGCCGGCGCCGGAGACCCGGCGTGCTGGGGAGCACATGCACAGTAGGCACCATATTCATCCAGAATAGGAAGCAGTCCCTGCCCTGAACAACTAACAGTCTCAAAAGCAAGAATGGTTTCAGGCAAAACGCAGAACCAGAAATGTGCCAAGCAGTAGACTTGGCAGCGTTGCTCCATTATCTTCTGTCATTGGGCTGAGATGCTTGGCCTCATGTGCTGACGCACATATATAATTTGCCCCGTCTATAACTCCCTGCTCATTGTTCTTGGTGATTCTTCTTAGATCTGATCTGTTCTCGACCTTTAATAAGGAAGCGTGGAGAATTACTGCTGAGTAATGCCCGCCTCCTGCCTTATGGAGTGACGTGCGTTCGTCCGTGGTTCTTCCAGCTCCCCTTGACGTGTAGATTAGGAGCCCAAACCCAAGAAATGCAGTATTTGGTGCTGCAGTGCAAAGCCACGCGTTAAATCACCAGCTACGCTGAATTTCTGGCTTGCCCAACCTACCTCCTAAGTGTAAACAAACACATCAAGGTGGAAAAATCCCAAATGCTTCAATTCTGCGTTTTAAGTCTTTTGGGACAAACTGAGCTGGTTCTTTGATAGCCAGTATTATTGTTCTGTTTATCAGTAAATTCCTGTCTAATGCTCTTGCTCTAGCACTTGAAGCCAGGACTTTGGGTGCTGAAATCTGTCATTCCTGAAGTATAATCTCAGCCTTGTTTAGATGAGCTTCCTGATTTAAGGCCTCTGTGGGTTTCGGGGTGGTGCTCGGTGCCTCGTGCACGTCTGCATTCTCAGCTGCTTTGCAAACCTGTAAGAGTGGGGCTCAGCTTTGTCCCTACTTGCTGCTGAAGTTCATGGCTAACTTGGACAAAGAGCAAGCCAGAGGTTTGCCAGCCTATCTGTGCACTGTGTTTGAAAAGAAAACACTCAACAGCATGAGGAGACAGCAGATTTCTGCCAGCAGATCTCCCTTGAGGAGCTTGTGATAGCAGGGGACTGGGAGTCAACAAGGAAGTGCAAGATAGAGCTAAAAAGATGGGAATGGCTGAAGTAAAAACCTGCTGCACCACCTAGAAAAGGTGTTTTCATCTCTGCAACAATTTTCCACTTGCCATTGGTGATGAAGAGCTGCTAGGGAGGAAGCATAAAAGATGCAAAAGAAACCAGCAAAAGAGGTCTCGGGACTGAGTGAGTGTTCACACCAGTTAGATCAGATGGGGCGTTTGGGTTGGTGGCATTTCCTGCTCTGGCCTCTGGGACAGCGGCACCCTCAGCAGCAGGTTTGTGGCTCGGGAGCACCTTGGTTTTCAGCACAGTGGTAGAGAGCGTTTTCATGAGGAACTTCAGCTGTGATACCAAATGTTAAAATCATGGAGCAGCCCTCTTGCTTCCTGCTCTGGGCTGGATGTATTTCAAAAACAAGGAGATCTGAAAGACAGTTGGTTTCGGATATTTTCTATATGTAGTTACTTTTTCTTTCTTTTTTTTTCTCATCAAACTTGAGACCTGGGATCTTTTTTTATTTTATTTTTTTTTATTTAAAGCAGAGTATCTCATGAAATCACATAACTCCAAAAGCTGGAGATTGATGAACAAAACATAGTTGCTATGGAAACTGGTGAAAACACAACATGTTGTATCTTCTTTGCACCGAAAATTAGAACTTTCAGGCAGGCTGAGCTCTAAGGTCCCAGGGGGGCCTAAAAATCCAATCCGAACTCTGTCCTCTGGTTTGCAGGATGAAGTACAGTGCTTTCCTTTTCTTGGATGGAGGAGTTGGTGAGCACTGGAGCAGCAGATGAGAGCTCTAGTCTGTCCCAGGAACCCTTGAGATCTGATGACTCTTTCTCTTCCATTGTCTGTCACTTTGCAGAGAACTGTGACACCACAAAGTCGTTCTCTCCAAACCAGGATGCTTGAGGGATCAACTAACCTTCTTTCTGGTCCCTTTCCAGGCTCTTGCTCCGCAGCACCATGCCGGAACCTAAGTCTTATTCTGCAAGCTGGAGGTGAATCCAGGTGAGAGCCAGCTCTCACAGCAGCTGCCAGGATGACCAAAGCACGGTGGTTCCGTCTCTCTGTGGTGCTGGTCCCCATCCTCATGATCCTCCTGATCATCGTGTACTGGGACAATGTGGGAACGGCCAACTTCTACCTGCACACATCCTTCTCCAGGCCACATTCCTCAGGGGCCATCCCTGGTATCGCTGAGGGTGAAGACTGGGAAGCCTTGCGAGATGTGGATGAGTTTTTGGCAAAGCTGCTTACTTCGAGTGTGAAACAGAACAGCTCTACCAGCAAAAAGACAGAGCAGCCGCTTGTCCAGGGCTCCAGCAAGCCCGTGGCAAGCAATTTGGAGGAGAATGTGCGAGGCTATGACTGGTCTACACATGATGCCAGAGCCAGCTTGGACCAAGAGAAACTGCAGGTAGAGAGGCAGAGAACTTTGCGGGAATTTTGTGCCAATTCCAGCTTCACCTTCCCCACCAAGGAGCGCTCCTTCGACGACATCCCCAACTACGAGCTCAACCACCTCATCGTGGATGACCGCCACGGCATCATCTACTGTTACGTGCCCAAGGTGGCCTGCACCAACTGGAAACGGGTCATGATTGTGCTCAGTGAGAGCCTACTGGACCAGGGAGTCCCGTACCGGGACCCTCTGGACATCCCACGCGAACATGTCCACAACACCAGCACCCACCTGACTTTTAACAAATTCTGGCGCCGCTATGGGAAGTTCTCCCGGCACCTCATGAAAATCAAGCTGAAGAAGTACACGAAGTTCCTCTTTGTCCGAGACCCCTTTGTCCGCCTCATATCTGCCTTTCGCAGCAAATTTGAGCTGGAAAACGAGGAGTTCTACCGGCGTTTCGCCATCCCTATGCTAAAGCTGTACTCCAACCACACCAACCTCCCCACCTCTGTCAGCGAGGCCTTCGGGGCGGGCCTCAAAGTCTCCTTTTCTGACTTCATCCAGTACTTACTGGACCCCCGGACAGAGAAGATGGCCCCTTTCAATGAGCACTGGAGGCAGGTTTACCGGCTGTGCCACCCGTGCCAGATAGACTATGACTTTATCGGGAAGCTGGAGACGCTGGACGAGGATGCTGCTCATCTCCTGCAGCTCCTCAAAGTGGACAGGCTGCTCCGCTTCCCTCCCAGCTACCGGAACAGGACTGCCAGCAGCTGGGAGGAGGACTGGTTTGCCAAAATCCCGCTGCCTTGGAGGCGACAGCTCTACAAGCTCTATGAAGCCGATTTTGTGCTCTTTGGCTACCCCAAGCCAGAAAACTTGCTTAAAGATTAAAAGTGATTGGGTTGGGTGGGTGGGCGGGAACATCTGAAATACCAAAAATCTTTAAAGCCTCCTCATTTTTTGCTCTTAACTCCCTTTTCCATACAGGTTGGTACAATGGAATCTATTTTTTCTACTGCTTCCCCTTCCGTTTTGCAATAATGCCAGAGTCCAGGATATTCCAGCCAGCTGTGCATATGCAAAAGGTGCCTGGATTTTTTTTGTTGTTGTTATACTTGTTTTTCAGGTCGTCTTTTTTTTAAATGTCCCAATGTTTTGCGATGGGTCTCTGCCCTCTGTCACTCTGCCAGCTGTGTCCTTCACTAGCTTTTTATTAATACTTTTTAAAAATTAATATATTTCAGATATTTAATACGAAGTGTGTGTTGTGGCAAAGGAAAGGAAGGAATAAAAACAAAAAAGTCAAAGAAAAACTGCAAGAAACGATGCGTCGTTCTCTGTGTGCTGTATCAGAGTGGTTTGTTACGGAGGTTTGCAGAGCACTGGAGTCTCTCTGGGGACCGGGTTTGTTGGTGGCACCTGTCCCAGCCCTGTCTGCTTGTGGCAGCTCTGTGCTGGGCTCTGGGCACGCTGGGTGGCACTGGGTGCCCGTGGTGACACGCGCTGCTCCGTGGCCCACTCACCAGTGTGTTCAGTGCAGTCCCTCCTGGCCTTGTGTTACCTTCAACGTTGATCCGGAGCTGGAAGGGGACGTGGCCGGGATGTGGATAGTAATCCTGGGAAGAAGAAAAATGGAGAAGCCCCTTTGGTCGCCGTGTGTCGAGGTGAGCTCGGAGCTGGCGGGTTCTCGGAGTGCTCGTCACTGCTTGTGGCACTGCTGCTCACCCCAGCGAGCGACGCGGGTTGAATCTGCCTTGCGGGTCCCGCTGCAGGAGTGATGGTTGTCCGCTGTGCTGGGAGCCCGTGGGCTGCTTCCCAAAGGAAATTAATGCTTTTACAGGGGCTTTTTGTGTCGCCTCAGCTAAATCTGTGTTTTCATCCTCTCTCTGCACTGCTCTGCAAAAACTGGCTGCTTAGCAGATTGGGCTGGGAACAGTGTTTGGAGCTGAAATTGTTAGATATTTCCCTGGGCTGTAAGTAGTATCAGTGATTAATATCAGGCAGGTCTCAGGAGACAGTCTCAGATCCTAGGCAGTTTCTTTAAACTCTCTTTTCACCCAGTTTCTTTCTGGGTCCATCTGCAGCCGTGACTTCCCCTCTCTGCTTGTCCCTTCATCCTTCTGTACTGCTCTCTCCTTTGCATTGCCTGTGCTTCCTAGTGAACACACTGCATTGCACTTTTTACCTGCAAATTAAAATTAATAGCAAGTAGTTTCTCTAGAAACAAATGATCTGTTTCTCACTACATTCATGTCTGTCTTCTGTAATTTCTGCAGAGACACTTG
The DNA here is from genome assembly GCA_032273925.1 of Rhynchotus rufescens. Classification (NCBI taxonomy): domain Eukaryota; kingdom Metazoa; phylum Chordata; class Aves; order Tinamiformes; family Tinamidae; genus Rhynchotus; species Rhynchotus rufescens. Next base: position 46,310 of record JAVCKT010020200.1, on the reverse strand, counting down.
TAGTTTGACTCACCCTGAAGCCACAATCAGGTTCTTGATGCTTGGCTCTTGCCAGCTTGAGGAAAAAGGAAGTCCTGTTTCTGAGTCATTATTTAAAACTAATAATAGAAGAGTGTTGATCTGTTCAGTGTTTTTTTTACCAGCTAGTTGCTGCAAAACGAAAGATGTTGAAATATTTGTCTCCTGTAATTGGTAATCCCAGGAGTCTCTTGGTTCCTGCTATATTTACATTTCTCGAGGGTGGATTCATTCTGCTCTTCAGAGATACAGCAAGGATGTTTTCATCTGTTGCCTGCAATGTGCTTTTTTCTTCCCTTTTAATCTGAATTTAATTGGTTCTTAGTGTTTGCAGACGTGAGCAACTGGGAACAGAGTGCAGATGTGTTGCCAAAGACAGCGCAGCCGGAGCAGCACAGACTTCCTTGCAGCTGCTTCCTCCGCTCCAGCTGATCGAGAGCTGCCCCGGCGCCTCTCCCTGCCCCTCTCAGCAATCCTCAGCCCAGCCTTGCCCTGCAAATGGGCCCTTGTGCCCATCCGGGTTGTCCCGTGCTTCCTGGCCATGGCTTGTCCCAGGTGAGCGCTCTCGTGAGGCTTGCAGGGCAGCAGTAGCTTTTCAGGATTGCCTTTGGGATGTGAGTCGTGGATGGAGAACAAGTTGGTTGCAGAGCATTGTCCTTCTAAAATGTTGCCTTCAGCAGTGTCCTGGTGGTGCAAGTGGCAGAGAAACCACCACACGTGAAAAGGCTGCAAGCAGCGAACATAGGAGAGCTTTTAAAAGTTCATTTAAGTTAAGAACACAGGGAAAAGCTGTATAGCTGCAAGGATGCCACAAGTCTGCGAGGGCTCCGTCTCCTGCGCTCCCAGATGCAGAGGCTGCGTTTGCAGCTGAGCCCTTGGGCCAGCGCGGCCCCTGGCCCGAACCGTGGTGCTGCCTCTTGCCACGGCTCCCGAGGCCGCCCCGGGACACGCGGCTCCTTTGGAGGCTCCTCGCGCCGCCGTGACGTCGCGGGCGGGAGGGCTGCGTTGCGCCAGGACACGGCCCCGGCGTCGGGAATGTGCGGCTTTTGTGGGTTTCTTGCTCTTGTCCTGATGATGTTCAAGTGCTGGGGGGAGAGAGGAGGACAAAGAGCTCCGGCGCAGCCCTAGCTCCCTCCTGCTGCTTTTCTGAAGGAGCTGGAATTCGGTGTTGGACAAATAGCAGCAGAGGGATTGGCGAGGTCGGGCAGTTGCGTCCGGGCTGGACAAAGGCCAGAAGGGGGCTGAGAGCCCTGGAGTGCAGACGGTTGTGATGCTAGTGCTGATTTTTGTGAGGGATAGAAAGATGCCTTGAAGCAGCCTGTTCACATCTGCATAAACCCGGCTCTGCATTTCGCACTCAGCCTGCAAAGTCACATCCTGTTCCTCTGCAAACTTTTCACTGATACTACCCGAATTCAGTGGCTCTAACCAGCCAGAATAGATGCAAAACCAACCTGGGCTTTGACTAAAACGTTTCAAGGCAGCTGACACCAACTATAGCCCTTGCTTGGCATCCAGACCAGAGTCTTCCACAGGGTCAGTCCTGCACTGCACGATGCCCTGCTCGCTGTAGGAGCACCCGTTACTCACGGGTACCTCTGCACCCCGGCAGCTTTGGCTTTAACCACCCAGTTCTCTTGCAGCTCAGGAGGATGGCATCGCCGCCCCGGGAAGACGTGTGGGATGAAGCGTTTTGGCTGCACGTGTTGAATCACTCAAGGTGGCACAGGGAGGATGGTAGGCAGGCATGAATGGCAGCATTGAAAGGGTGGGGAAGAAAAGGGAGTTTGTTCCCTCTTATGCAAGGCAGACCTCGCTGCAGCCCGCGGGGAGAGCCGGTGACTTGGCAGGGCCGCGTGCGGCCGCGGCGCAGAGCGGTGCCAGCGAGGGCGAGCGCTGCGGGCCCTGTGCTGCCCGAGTCTGGAGCTCTGGCTGTGTTGTTCTTGCTGGGGAGCCCTCCAGAAAGAGAAGCAAAACTGGGGGGATTTAACATAGACATTGCTGACTGGCGTGGAGAAGGTGAAGAGAGGGCAGGTCACAGCTGAGGGGTGCAGCTCGTGCGCCCTCTCCGGGGTTAAAACAAGCCTGGGACTGGCTTTGGAGGTTGGAGGCGGCCCTTGCGTGGCCAGGAGCTGTGCTGGGAACGGTGCGGGGGGATCGGGGGGTTATTTCCTTGGCTCTGCAGCGATCGTGGGTTTCTGCCACTTGTTGTCACCCGGCACAGGGGTGCGGAGTCTTGCTTGGAAGGGCAGGGAATTCAGGAATTGGTGTTTGGAGCCCTGGGAACCCCTCAAGAAAGCTGTACTAATATCCCACAGAAAGCAATCGCTTTTCCGTAGGCTTTTCATTTCCTCACAAACTGTTCCGTGAGATTAAAAATTGGATTCCTGCCACAGGAATGCTAAAGGGCCCCAAAAAAGCTATATATAAAAGAGATATTTTAAAAATAATCAATAGGGGCTAATGGAATAACCCCTTCAGGACCATCACGACTGCCTAGTGCGACTCCGTCATACTGGGGCAGGTGAGCAGGCTTATTTTACATCTTAGGCTATTGCCTCCCAGCCTTTTATTTGTGTTTGCAGCTGTTTCAGCCTCGCTTTGGGGATGCAGAGCCAGGCAGGGTGCTGAGCGGGTGCCCTGCATGGGCTCAGGGACTGATATCTGGTGCATCGGGGGCTGCAGGGGCTCCCCTGGCAGAAGCCGCTGCGGATGCAGACGGGCCGAGCCTGGGACTCTCGCTGGGAGCTGCTGCATGATCTAACCATGGCCAGACCCATCTGTTCCCCACGTTTCTCCTCCCTGCGGGGCCAAACCGTGTCCTTGAACTCTGAAAAGCAGCGGTGCTCGTGGTGACTGTGTCCTGCTCAGGCCGGGCGGCAGAGGCCGGAGGAGCGTGGTGTTAATTAGCAGCCCTGCTGCTCGTTTTCTACAGCAAGCTGCTCACCTTCCCTTCAGCTTGTCCCCCTGAAGGGGGCTTGGAGCCACCCAGCGCTGGCATCCCTGCCCTTCTGCAAGGAGCGGAGAAGAACAGAGAGGACTCAGCTGAACTGTTCGTGAATGTTTTTTCACCTAGCGAAGGGTGTCCCCATTTTGTTGCAGTTTCACATCCTCAGGATGTGCTGAGGTGCCAGAATGTGCCGGTATCCACTTGCTCCCATGCTGTCAGAGCCGTGTGTTAAAGGAGGGACCCACCAGGCAGCGCCTTCCCGAATCCCATATTTTATCCCCCGGGCAGATGTATCACCCACAGCTTTGGCAAAGCTGCCTTTTGTGGCAGGGAGGCTCCAGCTTCACGGTTTGGTCCTCTGTCATTGCAGGAATTCAAAATGGACGGAGGAAAATGCAGTTGGGATCGAGTCTTGTTTTATTTGGACCCTGGACAGTTCTCTGTGGAAAAATGGGAGGAGTGCTGGGAACAGAGCGGAGCCAGCGCGCGTCGCAAGGGCAGCGGCAGCCAAGAGAGCGGTCAGCAGGGAGGGGAGCAGAGCTGGGTCTGTGCAGGAGGCGGCCACACAGTCCCAGTCATCCCCAGAGCCCAAAGCCGAGAGGGCCTGGGGGGGCAGATCCTTTTGTCTAAACCAGCAGCACTGGGCAGATGAAATGCCAGGGAGAGCTGTGTTGCAAAAGCCACGGGGAGAGCTGCTCGCTGCTGAAAGCCGGTGGTTCCTGCAGGAATTTCGGCTTTGTCCTTGCTGTGGTCTGGGACCAGGCATGGAAGTGCTGGAGAGATGGTGCTGAGAACCTCTCAGAGAACCCAGGCCCTGCTCTCTGCCTCCGTTTCCCCCCTCTCAACCTTCACCTTGCTGATTTCAGACTGAGTGTATTTTGACTCTTGGATAAATCACAAGTATTTGCCACCTAATCATGCTGAGAGCACAAAGCTTTTTGCAAAGGCTTCAGTGACCTTTAGTTAATGGGGAATCAGTGGAGTGCAATGTAAGCATCTCTGGAGACGGGTAATGCCAGGCACAGCAAGGACCCAGCTCCGCATAGCACAGGCACCCCGGGATGGTCCTGGGCATGCAGGATTTCTGTGAGAAGGTTCTTACATCAAGTCAGGATGGTCTAGACTTTGGTTTTAATCTTGATGACCTTTATATGCATCTTAGGTGCATGATTCTCTTTATGTAAATGTATGTATATCCATAAGGCCAGATGTCCCAATCAACCCACAGATCCTGGTCAGGGGAGCACGCCTGACATGGGTAACCAGATGCAATGAGGTTTTGATAGGGTGAACCACAGGCAAGTTTTGTCCCTTTCTTTTGTGCAAGCAGAAAGCTGTTAGTCATGACTACGACGTTGCAATGGGCTGGTGGTTGCACCTCTTCATTAGCTGAGCTTCGTTGCCTTCAGCTCCCCTGTCCACAAGCCCCGTTTGCCTCCTGGAGGAGGTTGCCTTGTGTAACCGGGAACGGAAAGCGGTTGTTGCAGCACATGTGGGTCTTCCAGCTTGGTTCTTTTTATCCTGTTCTGAAATGCAGCTACCGTTGGCAGCCAAACGGTGACCCGAGTGCACGCGGCTGCAGCAGGCACTGCTCAAGCTTCCTAATAACCCTTGGTGTAGGGAGGCTGGGAGCTGTCTCCAACCCCTGCTCCAGAACACGGGATTCAGGATCGCATGGGTTCCTCCTCTGCTCGTATAGGCTCCTCAAACCCAAGCGCGCTGGCTCTCAACTTGCATTCTCAAAATAGCACCAGCTTTGCTTCCAGGGCCTGCCAGCTGCAATGAGGAGCAGGAATTTGGTGTACGGGGGACGCTACATCTCGGTGTTATTTCACACTGCTTCTCTGGGCGTCATTTCACAGGTCCTGCCACGTGGCTTGGGTTGGTTCTGCATCGCACACCCTGGTTTTCCTGGGGAAAACCGTGGCGCTAGGAGCCAATCTGGAAACAAAAGCCCTTTGTACCACCAGGACAAACTGCATTCCTGTTTCACCCCAAAGCACAGGATACAGGCAGCACAGCAAGACTGACCCAAGACTAACCCTAAGGCTAGGGCACGAGATATGGGAGCAAGTTTTGTTTAAAAAATACGCTCAGCATTACTTTTCAGCGAGTGAGGACGTGAATTCGAGACGCCGGGGCAGGTTCCAGCTGCTGTTGCAATTTGCACTTGCTGCATTTTTCAGAGCTTAGCACAAGGTGCCTGTGTTGGGAGGCGGCTCCGGGCGTTTGGAGGGGAGGCAGGTTTGGGAACGATGCTGTTCACTCTGCAAAGGCCTGTGAGCCGAGGTGCCAGCTGAGCTTTGCTGGGCTTGGTCTAAAAACACAGCTAGGGACCGGGTGTTTCTTTTAACCAATAAGTCTATAAAAGCTTTTTAGTGTAGATTAGGCCATTGCTGGCAGGATGAAGGTTTTTTTTTTATTTTCTGGCTGTGCTGATTGTAAGGAAATTTCCAGCACAGCGTCTGGTGAGAGTTTTTGTTGGAATGTTTCGGGTAAAATATTCTGCCTGGCTCCTTACAAAGGTGCTGTTTAGTGAAAGAGCATGCAGCAACTGGCTGCTTTGCTCTTGAATTGCAGGCTGCTTTATTTTTAATATTTTATTTTCTTCTGCTGGCCTTTGGTTGGGAGGACCCTACTGCCACAGCCTGCTGGGGTTAGACCCATGAATTTGCCTCCAGGGCCCTGCTCAGTGCCTGCATTTGTGCCTGACCCCAAACCTGAGAGCAGAATCAACATTTTTTCCCCCAGAGAAAAGGGAAGATGCCCACGTTTGGCTCATTCTGCTCCCAGCTCGGGCTGGCATTTCTAAAGCCCTTGAGCTACCACAGCTCCTTGCCCAGCGCTGGCCAGGACGCTGCTCTTCCAAGGGCCCCTTTCAGACAAGAGCCCAAAGAGAGTGATCTGGGCTTGTCTTTATTTTTCTTTCTTCTATTTTTCTTGTTTAGTCAAAGCCAGCAGGGGGGATTCCTGCCTTCCCTCCTCCGCAAGAACAACAGCAGCGTTTGCTTTGGGAAAGGATGAGGTCAAGGGAAGACAGGAAGAGGCTGCCGCATTGTGTTTTGGGTTATTTGACGGCGTTTTTGCACCTGCAGCAGCTTCCAGCGCTGAGAACCGGGGCTCCACTGAGCTCCCAGGACGGAGCCGCGTGTGAGAAGCCTCTTCCATCCCACGTTTTGCTCCCGGCTCCGTCACCACCTTCCTGTGAACCCCTGGGATGTGCTGATCCCTCCCGTGTCCCCAGCAGGCTCCGAGGTGCTTAGGGCTCTTCCCAGCCCCTCACCCTGGTATCCCGGCTCTCGTCAGCTGGGAGAGTGGTAAGTGCTGACATCCTACGGGTTAATCCACAGGTGATGTTCACGTCTCCCTTCCTGAGCAGTGCCATATTTTGAGCTTTTCCCAGTAAAGTTCTCCGAGAGTAAAGGGAGACTTTGCAAAATGAGTGGCTTAAGAAAAAAATAATATATCTAAAAAAGAAAAAGGTGGGGGAGAGGAAATAAAACTTGCAATTCTCATTCCCGAATTGTTGAAATAGCAGTGTAACTGTGCACATACATGTAAATGTATTAGAATTGCCTGTGAGTTCCCCTTTCTGAGAACAGAGGGAAGTAGGAAGGCTGCTGCGCTCGCCGGGCCAGGGTTATGTGACCACAGAGCAGATGCTCAGGGGTTTCCAGCCTTAGCTCTGCCATCAGGTCATGCTCGGGGCCTCGGTGAGTCACTTAGCTGCCTAATGCCTCCAATTTTCCAGAGGTTGCATCCTACTAAGTTGTTTTTAGGAATCCAGAAGTGCTCTTGAGCCAGGCAGATACGCTGGAGTCTGGAAAGTGCAGCTTGGACTGCAGCAATTTAACGGTTTGAGACATTTATTCTCTTTGGCTGTGGCTCTATGGCAAGTGGAGCAAACTGGGGGGTTCCCACGGCAGGACCCGGAGGAAGGAACTGATCCCTTAAAGGTCTGATGTGTTGGATGGGCCGTGTTTTATCTGGCAGCACTGAGGGTTAGAGTTGATCTAGGGTGGAGCTGGGAGAGGGCTTTAGAAGAACCAGAGGAGAAAAGTTGTTCCAGGAAGCTGATAAATCCTCAGTACCCCCAAGGGCAGTGAGGGAGAGAATAGAAATACGTTATGTAAAGCCCAGGCAAATAAAATATCCTTGTTGTAACTCAGTGGGTGCTGTGCCCGCTCCCTGTAAGCAGTATTTCTTGTTGTGTCTCGCTCTGCTGGTTAATTGGACATCTATTATTTCATGATTTCAGCAGGAAACAGCCTGAGAGATGACTTTGGTGCCCAGCCCTGGCTGCCCTCAGAGCCCTCGGTTGTGGAAGTGCTTCCAGTCGATCTCGGCTCCTCCAAACACACATCCAGGTCATTGGTGCTTTCTGGGGATGTTTTTTGGGGATAACAGCTCTGCAGCAAGCTCCTCCATGCAACATTTGGGGCCCTGCAGAGTGCAGGCAGCTCCTCCATCTCCTGCCCCACGTTGGGGTGGGTTTGTACCCCCAGGGTGATGCTGAGTATTGGGGTACAGAGGGAGCCAGGGCACCCGCTACCCGCTCCTCTCTCCCAGACACAAGCACACGTATGTCTCACAATGTCCATGGAAACAGCTAATTTTAACCTAGTCTAATTTCTTCAGTTTTTTTTTTCTCCTTCCGAGGTCTTGATTTTGTAAACAAGTTATTTACCCTCCTGCCCGACTCTGGGGTTTTCCTCACACGGCCGGGGAGCGCGGACCGGAGCCGGCGTGTGGTTCCAGCTGGCCGCCTGGATGCTCCTAATGAATTGTTTGCGGACAAACTTCAGCCCTGCAATTACTCGCAGAAATTATTCAGCGAGGCGCTGGGAATAATGAATCCCTTTGAGAGATCGGGGCTGTTTTGCAGGCGAGTTCCAGACAGAGCCCGTGCTCGGAGGCCGTATTTCTCGAGCATATTTTCCCCTCGCTTTGCCAAGCCGTGGAGTTGGCGTGGCCTCCCTCGCTGATACCTTGGCCTAGGATGAAAGTGGGACCTGGGAGGTGTCCCGAGATGTCCACTGCTGCGTCTGCAGCTATGGGAAGCCCTATCCCACGGTGAATGCAAGACGCTGAGCCTGGGAGGAAGAGGAGGGTTTCCAGCATGCCAGTGAGGTCCCTGGGTGTGCAGGTTGGGCTGATGTGCATCTGGAGAGCTGTTTTTGCCCTCAAAATAACATGGAGACAAGCGGGAGAAGGAGCAGCACAGCTAGGTGCATCCTAGAGGGGATCTGCAAGGCGCAGAGATGTGGAGGAGAATCAGGGGGGTTAAAAAAGGGCAGTTTTTTAGTTGGGAATGATGCTGTCTGCTCAGAGGTTTGCAAGCATCCAACGGCACGTGCTTGCGTGTCCCATGCCCTGTGCAACAAACCAGCACATCTTTGCAAAACGATACCGTCTTCTCCAACCCAGCTGCTCTGCTGGGATATTTGAAGCACTGCGGCCACAGTCTGTCAGTGGGGAGGAGAGCAGCTGTGGAGGAAGCAGCTTTAGACATTCATGTGCAAATGCCTCCGCCTGGAGGTAGAAGAGGAGTGAGAATTCACCCGCCTTGCTGCTGGGCTGGCTTCACACAGGCTTCCCAGTTCCCTCTTTCTGCTTGTATCTGGAAAAATGCTGCAAACCTTCTGCAGCCCAACTCCCAAAGGGACCAGGTGGAACCCCTTTCTCATGAGGTTTTGCCATGTAGTGCCCACCCGGGGAATCTCAGCCAGCGGAGGGGCAATTTTGGGCTCTTTGAAAGGAAAAATTGTAAATATTACAGGAGGATGAAGGGATTTAGGAGCCCAGCTATAGCCACACCAGTGTGAGGCATCCATGGCGTTTTGGATGCCTCTCCTGACCCAGCTGGACCCGATACTAGAGCAAACTCCTTGGCTGCCTGGAAGGCAAAAACCATCAATTGGGGAACCAGAACCATGACAGTAGCAAATTGCTCTTGATGGGTCGCTTCGGTTTGCAGGTGATGGAGAAATACCAAAATACCGAAAGATGATGGTGTGCACATGATGCAGAAACACCTTGTTGGCCAAGGAGAAGAAGGTAGAAGCCAGAAATGGACTGAGGAATCACAAGTAAGCACAGCCTGTGAGAATATCTACTGCGTGGTGCAGCTTGAGTGCCACACGGCTCAGGACATCTCTGCCCCACCAGTTTGCCAGGCCCTGGAGCCAGGTGGGCAGTGAGGATGGGCAGTTGCATGTGTGTCCTACTTAGTGCTTACACTGCCAAATAATGCAATGAGGCACATATCCAATATGGGCAAGCACTTTTCTTCTCACAAGGAGCAGGTTTTCAAAGCTATCAGCTTCCTAAATATGCCGATAGGTGACTAATGGTTTCTAAGTGGACTGTGCTCCAGCAGACCTGAGACATTCAAAGAGCTGAGATAAGATAGGAGAAGGCTCAGGGCTTTCTATCACTCTAAAAAAAGCTGCCAATCTCAAGTGTTTTGTATGTCTCATGTCTAATAGTTGTTTCTAATGAAAATCCTGGGAGAAGTAGCTGAAATATTTCAATTACTTTATTGATTGGTATTTTAAGGTAAATGTTGCTAAGCCTTGTTCTGTTTTCGTCCTGCAGTAGCTGAAAAACAAGTCTCGGCAAATGTTTTTACCACCTGCTTATTTATATTCTGCTAGTTGGCAAAATGCAGCTCTGTAGAGTTCAGCTAACCCCTGTTTGTTTCTCTTAGAACCAGAAGCAGCAAAATATCACTAGCAGACACATAAATCATCTTGAGTAGTATCCTTCTGATGATCTTAGAAGTGGAAAATATAAACTTGACATCATCAAGGGCTGGAGTCGAAATAAAACCAGTGCTATGCTTATTTAAAAATATATTTTGCAGGTTTAAAGGTCATGCAAAATTTTGTCTTTCGCTTTAAAGGCTGAGATATCACAGCAGTGCCTTAAAAGCTGAGGTATCAAAGTAGTCTAGTTCGGAGCAGATATGAGACCTTCTCAAAACCAGAAGTTGATCTAACTAAATAAATCTGGGTCTCTGAGCTGCCAGAGAGACAAACTGGTGCCCTGGGAGGAAACAAGTTCAAAGCCACTGATATGTCCTCAAAAAATTACCTTTTCCAACATGCTTGTATCTCCCCCTGGGAAATATGGGGAAACCTAACGTTCCCTTACATCTCATAGAATTAGGTGGTCAAAGGAGTCTATCAAAGAATAATTTAATTATACTAATTAAATGCAATGAAGATTGCAGTACCTTGTCACGTCATCACGTGGGCAATTAATGACTTTTATCACAAATCCCTGTGGAAATTCCCCTTTTTCTCCCTGAGATTTGGTGCTGTAGTCTTCATACAAGCAGATGTGGGATGCAGGGAAATAATGTTGCTGAGGCATTGACTACGTTTCAAAGCTGAGCTCCCCAAATACCCCAACCTCTCTATTTGTCTGTGTAGGTTGCAGAAGCATGGGGAACTCAATTTAATGGTCTTTATTGATTCTAGAGACTGACTAATTTTTCTGCTGGATGGTTTTCAAGACTATTTTTAATCTGACATTACTTTTTAAGTGCAGGTGTCTACAGAACGGCACACAGTGTGATTTAGTGATTTAGAAAGGTGGTTCCTGTGGAGCTGGAAGATGACAAGATGTGATAAAGAACCATTTTAGATATGTCAGAATTAAATCACAGGACACAGGTGTGTCTCGGTGGCACAATGATGTGGCCGACTGTCACCGAGATTGGGGTCCTAAAAATACTAACAGCTTTTCTACCTTTAGCCTAGCCAGGTATCACACTGAAGCATCAGACCTTGGTGATGTTTCTTCCTATTCTATTTTTTATCATCTTAGGGATCTCAGCATCTGCTACATCATGGAGAAGTTTATTATTTCTTCAAGAGCCACAGAGACATGCAACGGTGGAGATTAAATCCAGATATCAAATGTTCCAGGCATATACTCAAAAGCAGCCTCACAGCAAAGCTGGATTAGAGTCAAGTAATTTAGCAAAGAACAATATAGATCTTGCATCTTCTCCTTATAGTTACTTACAGTGTTATCTTGTTGAGTGTCCCTGACACACAAGGTGATTCTGAGGAGCAAGGTGTGACAATTTGGGAAATCTTTACGCGTTCTTTGAAATGTGGCAGGAAAAAGCCACTGCTTAACATTTCTGTTGGATGTTCACTTAGGTCTGTTTTTCTTGATTTTAAAAGGAGAAGTGTGCACATAACATTAACAACGTTAATAGACATTTAGCATATGCATATGCTAAGCGTTAACATATGCTACCTGTGTTTTAACTAGAAATAAAATACATGTATCCTGTTTTGCTATTTTCTTTGAAGAGTGCAGAAGGAAATTGCTTGTGGAAGAGGCTGTTCCAGACTTGCTTGCTGTAGGGCAGGGAAGAGCCTGGTCGCTGGAGCCAAGCAGCTGCTTCTTCTCTTGGGTTATGCAGGTGCCTCTGTGTGTTCCCCGTGTTGACTGTCCAGTCAACAATAAATGACTCACATTCCAATTCTTCCATTTATTAGGTGTTTCTGCTGATACCCAGTAGATGGTGCCATGATATAACACAGTTATTTCAACTATTTCTTATCGGAGGCTTTTTATGTAATCTTCAAGGAGTGAACATATCTCAATGTTTTTATTATCCATCCACTTTCCTATCCTTCCTCTGCTCTGAAGAGGGTTTTTCTTTTTTTCCCGCAGGTTGAAATATTTTCCAAGTTGTTGGTACGTTTTAATATTCCCCCTGTTTTCTCATGCCACCTAATTCGTATCATTTTTATAGTACAACTATTTAGGAAAAAAAGCCCACTATTTCTTTCATTTTTGAATTTTTATAGTTAATCTGGCTTTTCAAGTTTATTTTGAGCAGAATTCAGTGCCTGGATTATTGCGGGACAAGAATCCAGTGTTAGGAACATCCTAAGAGCAAGCGGTTTTGCAGAACAGATGTGAATGAACCAGCTTCCTCCATCATGTCATGAGAGGGAGTCCTAGCTCTCCATTTACAGACACTCTGCCAGCATATTTGCTACGACAAGAAATCCACAGTTGGTTTTATCCAAGCATCTCTGCCCAGGTTGAATGTCATAACACCCAATTTGTTGAAACCACATCAAAGCAGTAAGTGGTGACCCCCATTTCTGGCTCAGATGGAAGTAACTGCCGTGATAACTCAAACTGGCAATACCTTGGCTACAAAAGCCAGAAAAGAAGGATTCCTCAGGGTCAAAATGAAACACTTCATTCATAATTCTTCGCTTGTGTGTTTGTTGGAAGTTTCCCCTCTAGGTCCCAGAGCACGATTTTCCTTTGACAGGCTCTTTAAATATTATGTCCTTCCCATCCATGATAATTTGAAACAGAGAAGGGAAAATTTACCCATGCCTAACTTGGAAGATATTTCGTTTGAGTGTGTAACAAATGTTTGCAGTTTATTAAAGAGAGGGCTCTGGGTCTTTGGGAACGTGCATTTCTGCCTCAGTTTGGAATAGGTGATGAGGTGATTATTGGATCTTGGTTGCCATGGGGAAGGGAGGAGGCTGATTGCTTTTTGATTGAAGAAACCGAGAGCTACCTCCACTAACTTATTACTAATATATGTTCCAGGTGCACTTGACATCTCTGCATCTTGCAGGGAGCAGCAGTCAGCCTGACGAATGTGCGAGGAGTCAGCGCTAGCAACATCACTCACTGATGACGAAGGTCAGATTCTCATTCCTGGCCATTAAGGACCCATGAATTTTGGACAACTGTGGGAGTGGTTCCCACAGGCAGAGCTGATTGAGTTTGCAAGCGAGGCCCAGCGGTACAAGGGTGCTCGCAAATCAAGGAGATGGCTGCTCATTGCAAGCAGCCACTTCAGCAGCCCTGGCTGCGAGTGTCAGCATGAGCGAACCAGAGGCTGGCGTCTTTCTAAAAAGTGCAATTACCAAACTGGTGTACTGGAGGACTCGTACCTTAAAATTTGAAGCTTTTACAAGTAAAGAGTGTGCAGGATCAGGGCTTTACATGGAGTTTGTACAGGGATGTCCCAGCCGAGCTGTTAGTGCCAAAGGGCTGGGACTGCATTTGGTTGAGGTCTATAACTTTGATGCTTTGCTGACCACCATAAGGCGATGCTCCCTACGTGGAGATGAGGTTGGCTCCTCTGGTGGGACAGCTTAGATACATTCAGCTGATTCTTCTTACCCTGTGATACAGCTGCAGCAATTCCTTTCCATAGGGATGCAAGAAGGCAGCAAGACTCACACCTGGCAGAGATTATTTTCCATCACTTTGATGATCATTCAGAGTGAGATCCCCACCTGCTCCAGAGCTAACGGCTGCAGGATGGTCTGCCAACCCTTAATTGCCTTTGAGGAGTCACCTGAGCCTTGCCAGGGAACAGTTTGACCTGTGAAAGCAGCATCAAAGACTGGGCAGACCTGGGGTGGGGAATGTTTTTAAGAATTTGAGAGTAGCAGAGGAAGAAAGGGAGGCTGGTCAGCTCTCTCTGCTGCTTCTGAAAGCTAGATGCTGGGGAGCTGTTGGTGTGTGTAACTCTGTAAGTAGGGATGGAGGCATTTTGTCTTTTTCCAGAAGAGATGGCCATCCAGGCTGCGGTAGCACTGGTGTGGGTGAGGGCTGCACTTAAGTGGTTTTGGTTCAATATGAAGTTGAAAATATTGTAAATGTGGACTGTTTTCTGTCCTGTTCACCAGTTGCCTCCCCAGTAATTTAAAAACACTCCTCTTTAATGTACAGGTAACTGGCCGGTTTGTTTGCTCTGTTCTGCTATGATTTTTCCTCCTTGCTCTCTCTTTCTTTGCCTTCTTGCACTAGAAACAGCCACCAAATAGCCAGAATTCTTTGGAATGACACTTAATTCACTTATTCTTAATGATAAGGCACTGGTGGAGACACATCACAATAACTGTACTTATCTCCTCCTCTGGTTTTCCTTGCAAACTTATCTCTTGCGTTTGTTTTTGGTTGACAGATATGTTAATGGGTGAGTAGCTTCAGTGTGTTTATCTTGCTTGTGGTGTATATAGTGGATGTATAATCAATGAGAAGAGATGAGCACATAGAAACCACTTCTGCATTAATGCCAGTAATTCAGAGATTATAAATATATATGAGAGAATTTCTGTGATTATGAGTATATTTTAATGTTCTCTATAATGCGTTGACTGTCTGGGATAGAGGCAAGGGAGAACTTCATTTTGTGTAATTTAAACAATTGGCAATAAAAATAGAGGCAAAGAAGGGACAAGTTAAGTAACCATGCTCACAAATGTATGCCCATGCCCAGCCTTGGAGGGCCCAGTCGTTGTGGTGGAGTGTGTACGGCCCCAGCCCGTACGTTTCAGGCCCAAATCCTTGGTGTGCAGCGATGGCAGAACCAAGGAAGGAAGGGGGAAGCCAAGGCCCAGCTCAAGCCACGTCACAAAGGAGGGATGGGGGAGGCGCCTCACGCTTTTGCTGCGAGAGGGCCGTGAAAAGGTGACAGGGATCCCCAAAGGAATTGGGCCTTGCCTGTCCCTGGGTGGATGGCAGGTTCTTGTGATCTACGAGTCAAGGCAAAGTCGTGCTCTTCAGTTGTGGCCCTCTTCTTCTTGGGGCACCTAGGCCACATTGCAGAGCAGACAGGCCTTAAGCCTAGTATCTTAGGCTTCCCCTAAGGTATTTTGTTATGTCCTTTCTTGCTGTTTCATGCTCTAAGCTGCTTTCGCCTTTCTATATGCCCAGCTTTTTGCCCAGAATCACACTCCGTGTTCTCTTGACTTTACTTGCAGATTTCTCCTATTCCAGCACAGTGTGCCAAGGAAAAGGGTGGAAAAAAAGTGTGTAATGTCTCTCTTGGTTGAGAGCACTTTGAGGGAGCGGGGAGAAAAACAATAATAATCTGTCAAAATATTCCCTATGGGCAAAAAGCTGCTTGACCGATCATGCTCAGGCTACCAGCACAAATGAAATGCTAGTTTTTCTTTCTCACTCCTTTTGAATCCTTCTCACCAGCAGAGCCCATCTCTACTCCCACAGAGCAAGATATAGACCTTGATCAGAGTGAAATATGATTTTTCATGCCCTGAAGAACTTCCTGCAGTTGCTTTCAATTGCAAATTTAAAAAGAGCCTATAGGTTATAGGCTGCCCTTTCAAAGTGCAAGACCAGACAGCGAATTCCTCTGGCTGCCTGTGGGTTTTCATGTTTTGCTCAAGTGCTTTGAGTCTGCAGAGAGAAAAATTAAGACCTTGCTGTTCTGCTGTGTTAGCCTTGCTGCTACCAAAGCCAGAGTGAGGAGAACGGGCAGGGAGATGGGCCATGCTGCCTGCACCCCGGTGCCCATCGCTGCCCTGGATTTCCCCAGGTCTCAGTTAATGCTCAGTGGAGTGCAGGAGTCTGGAAAGATCTTTTTGCTGTTGCTAGGAGGTCTGATTTCCAGGTCTCACTTCGTGCCTTGCAGAAGAACTTTATAGTTTCTGCAACCATTATGACAGCTTTCTGGCTTCTGGTTTGTCCTGCCTGAGCTTCAGGCAGGGAATGGGATAGAGGAGATTGGGAAGAGAATTTTGTTGCTTGTGAGCAGAGTTTCCCGCTGCTATAGCATCCCTGCACCGTGTCTGCAGATGCAGACACCTGGCTGTAGGGTTTTCCCCTCTGCCCAGAGAAGGAAGTTTGCACAGACCCATTTCACTGTCCCACAGTCCAGAAGAGCGTGTCCTGTGTGACAGGATTCTGGCTGGGACACCAGCTCCTTTCACAGCCTGTGGTCACCCAGATATTCACTGGGTTTTGGAGGAGTGAGGCTGTTTTGAACTTAAGATGCAAACATTGTTATTGGCTGGGATGTATTCCTGAAGCGTACAACAAAAGCCTATGTGGATAAAAACCTGTTTCTTCTTTATTACTGTAATTTTCCCTACAAGAACCTGCAGCTCATCAGGCTGCTGCATTATTCCCAGGAAATGCCAGGCCACAGGAGGGAGGTTTAATACCAAAGCAGAAAGTTGCTAAAGGTTTCTCTGAAGTTGCTCCTGTTGGGTCCCCAGGGCCCATGTAAAACAAGCAGATGGTTGAAAAACATCTGACCTTGAGACTTGGTGGATACCCGGCAATATTAATGAGAATTCCACCTTTCTCCAGGGAGCAAGATGGATGCATTGCAATGCAAACCTCTGGGGAAGCTCTGATGTGGTATTTATTTCAGATACAAATTTGACTATGTAAAAATGGCACATTCATACCGAGCCTCATGTGCTGGATGCAGCTGTGATTGGTAAATTAGGAGTGGATATATTAAGTCAATGGAATTTTGGCAGCTGATGTGACAGGAAACTCACCTGAGAGTATTTAATTCACTGTGGGCTTCTCTCTAGTCTCATGCTGATATAAATCACAAGTGACTCTGTTGAAGTGGATGCTGCTCTTGAAGGAGTGAAAAAGAAGTGTGGTCTGAGAGTTCTCAGGGGTCAGACACCATCTGCACACACTTCTGCCACAAATGAGGTTTTGATTTGCTGGTGTGGGGCAGCCAGTATCCCTGCTGCCTCTTCGGCTTTCTTGAATTGATCAGGAGGCATCAGAAATGTCTTAGCCCAATCTCCTAGTCCTGCTTTCATTTTGCTGTATGGATGTGCCCTGTCTATACCAAAGACAGGACTTAGAAAAATCGTTGCTTGATCTGCACTTGGAACAAATCTGCTTTTCTGTGACCTGCGGCAGAGTGTGGTTCTGGAGTCCCAGCTGCAGATCCTCAGACCTCCAGCCAAGGCTCCTTCAAGGGGAGACACCTCCCCTGGGTCCAGCAATGACTACATGGGCTTCATGCTCCTTCTCATGTGAGTTGTTTCCACTTCTCCCCGCACCAGGAGAGGTGCAGACTGAAGCACGGTGCCTGCCACAAGGATTTAGAAGGTGACTTTTTGCTGCTTCTCTCTTCCTATTGCTTATCTACTGTCTACCCCTTGATAAAATTTGGCAGAGGCTGTGTTATTTCCTTAACATTGCAAGATCTTCCCAGTCTTCATGCAGACTTGAGGAGTCAGTCTGCTCTGAACTCTGACTTGCACTGTGCAAGAAGCTGCCTAGGATCTTCTCATTTTCTCTTGTGTAACTGAGTTGCATGTCCATCCAGGGGCAGAACAAGGCTAAAGAGCGGGCTGGAGGCTTAAGAAATCTGTCTTTGGCCCTTGGCTCTGCTAGAGACTTTGTGTGTGACTTGGAGAACAAGATGCAACCCTTGTTCTCCTTGTTGCAGGAGGGCAAGTGTTGACCACTGGGGCAGTGGTGCTGCACCAGTGCGGGCAGGGAAACTGAGACTGTGCAAGGTCCTCCTGGCTCGCCCTGCAAAGGAGGCTCTGCCCAGGAGGGTTCCTGCACACACGCAATGCAGGCATCACCCCAGGCCATTCATACAAGCAGTCTGAGAGGCATCGGATGAAGAGGAGGCAGTTGGGAACGTGACAGAGTCATAGCCACCTCTCGGCTGACATCTCGGGCTCAGATGCCGTTCATCGGGTCGTGCATGTTGATACTGGAAACTGTCCTCCCGCAGGCACCCGGCTTTATGAGCTCCTCGGGCTGTCTCTGGTAATGCTGCAGATTTAATACCCTTATTAGTTTAGCTGGCCAGACCTTTATCATAACAGATTAGCAGGTGTGTGAGAGCTTTAATATGCTTGGCGGTTCTATTTCTCCCCCAGTAATTGCTTTAAGAGGTTTCATTTCGCTGTCTAGATTTCCCTTTCTTTCAGTTAATTTCCTGTATGTTTTGCCACACTTTCCTTCCTCGCGCTGAGAAATAGCAGTTCATGACTTGTGAGCGCCGGATAATGGGATACATCTGCCTGACAACCTACTCGGGCAGATCTTTAATGCGGCGGCCGCGTTCTCCTGGTGAATAGCAGGGACAAAGAAAGTGGGAACTGAATGAAAATGCCTCAAGTGGAAAATGAAGAAAGGCGAAGATCACGTGGCACTTGAGGGAACAGTCTGGAGATGGCTGAATGTCAGCAACTTGTGGTCGTAGGTGCTCACAGGTCTCCTCCGAGACTGCTCAGGGTGGTTGCTGCCTTGCTGCAACCATCAGAAGTGGTGGTTGGTCCTATCTCTGCAAGCAAATCCTTGGCACCTGCCCAGTGCAGCAAGAACGATGGTAAGTAATCCCTGCTCTAGCAGTTCTAAGCTCCCTCTTAATCAGTCTACCCCAGGCCCTAATTTGTTCAGGAGGCTTCTTGCAATCAGGTAGGGACACCAAATAAAGACTTTGATTTAAATTCCTCACTGGAAAAACGTGCACTGCAGATGCCTACTTACGTGGTTGAAAAGATGTATTTGTTTGTTTACAAAGTATTAATTAAAATATATAGGCATGTGACCACCCCACACTCTTCGGTAAGCAGCCCCCCTGTAGGGTTTAAGGCACCGTTCCCTGCTTCTCCAGGCAAGGTGCTGGCCCCAAGGCAGCAGCCCCAAGTTCATAGTTGAATTTTGCTGATGCCTGCTGAGTTACTATGGGGGAAACTTGTGGCCAGCAGGTAACTCAAACCTGTGCCTAGAGAGGTGCAGCAGACAGAGAAAAACAAATGCCATTTCTGTGCCCCTGGGGCTGAACCGACTACAAGTTGTTCATTCCTGGAAAGTTTCGGAAATCTTTTGCAATCCGTGTGTCTGCCAGGCATGCAGTGCTTCGCCAGGCACTGGCTTCTTCCTGAAGTGCTCCAGGAATCTCTCTTTGCCTTCTCATCATTGCTATTTTGCTCTTCTAGCAGAGCCTCCAGTCACTTATTTTTCACGCTGGTTATAATCACAGAGATAGACTGAACCACATTTTTTTTTTTCCTAGAAAATGCATGCTGACAGATCTTTGATTCCTTAAAACAGGGACATAATAACGCAACCACAGCAGCTTCTGCACTACCGTTTTCCCCAGTGATTTAATTATTTTAAGGTAGGACAATTTGAGTATTTGCGTATATGAAGGAACTGGGGGAAGAGCCCGGGAGCAGTGCTTTGGGCTGCTGCTGATGCAGATAACTCGCTGTCATCTGCTATCCTATTTGAAGTGGGTGAAGTCCCAGCATCTCCTCTCTGGAGGAGATTCTTCTTTCTGCGATGGATGGGATTATTTCACTGAAGATGCTTCTGAGAGGGCTAAAGAATGCTAAAAGAAGGTAAGATCTGGTGGGTTTTGTTTTGTTTCTCTCTATTTTTGGGCTCTTTTGTTGTATTAGAACAGGCCATATGTGCCATCAACTGGGATTTCTGAGGCACCTGACTCACAAGAGCCCGAGATGAGCTGCTCTGTTGCTAGATCAGCATTAACATGTCCTGCCTCCAGACAGTTGGGTCCTGTTATATTTTACTGATAATCAAATTATGCCAGCCTTGAAATCCTCCTCTCCCAGCACTTTGTACCAGTACTCAGACTAGTGAGGTTCAGCCCAGCATCCTGGGCTTCAGATGGCAGCCAGAAATACGTGTCTGGGGAAGGAGTAAGAGTGGAAATTATAGGTTAAGCATTCAGAACCCCTTAAACCCAGGGTGGCATCACTCTTTTTCATAGCTCTTGATGGCTCTTTCTACCATGACCTACCTGATCTCCCGCCTTGAGCCCTTTTTCCAGCAAGCTCCAGCTTCAGCGCTGTGTGAGGCGAGGTGCTTCCTTGCCCACACACGCTGTCTAATCAGGTTTTTTTGGCTTCCCCTGAGTACTTGATTATAGGAAATGGTGAATCATCATTCTCCATAAGAGCACTATGTACCAGTCATGATTATATATGCCTCTCTGATACCTTGTATGAAAGAGCATCTCTCTGCCTCTCCAGTGATTCACAGGCAGAAAATAAATCCATAGCAGATTTGAGGCATGCTCATAGTAGTAGATCAGGCCATGGGATATTCCCAAAGGGAGTCACTGAACAGCAGCTCTAAGTCCTTAGAGCAGCAAAGGGATTCAAGTGAAATTCTTAGGCATGCTCTTACTGCAATGTGTTTGCCTGTACTGGTTCAAATGGCAGAACAGAGAAGACCCATCTATGGGGGTAAGATTGGGATTGAGTAGCAATTTTGATTCCAGGCAATGGAGAAGAAAGGGAGGAGGGGGGGAAAAAGGTTCCTCAAGATATTCTCCATCTCCTGCTGCTCATGGAAATGGTAATTCTGATCTAGGATAATTTGTCAAACCTTCCTTTTCACAAAGCCCTTTTTAGTAGTTTTGTGTTCTGGGGCATAGCTGTGTGATGTAAGGGGACATTAAATTCATTCCAAACAAACGTAAGCATCTGCCCTGAACATTCAGTCCTCACGTGCAGGTACAGATGTACATTTGGGGTGGCTCTGTCGGTGCCATCCAGGTTTGTGCGCAGTTTCTGGCCCTGGAGAGACGTGCTGGAGCACTGCTCTGTTGTGGGTGCTGGGCTGGTTCTTGACCACAAAGCTCGGATTTGCGCTTTGGCAAAAAGTCATTATGGTTTCAGGGCAGAAATGTGTCGGTTCACCAGAGCATCCGCGCTTTGGGACTAGCAAAACCGTAGCGCTGCTTGGCTCTTCCTGCTCAGTGCAAGCCAGGGCAGCTGAGGGCATTAAGGAGCTCAGGTTGTCTGCCCGTGGTGCTTGTTTACTGCATGTTTGTTTTCTTGTTAAAGATTTAGTAGCCGCAGATAGGCCACATTGTGCCAGGAATGTGGAGAGATTTTTGGCATTTCTTTAGAACTGCATAGAACTCCCGTAGAAAGTGATCCCAGTACATGAAAAAAATCACATTTCCAGTCTGTCTGGATGCATTTGCACAGAAACACGTGAACCACATGGTCTTGAACCACACACCATGAGCAACACTTTAGGCTTGAGCAACTCTGAGGACATTACCTGCACTCCCTGCCCAGAGCTGCGTCTGCTCCCCGTTCCTTGAAAAACCAGAAGTGTTGCAGTCCCAGACATCCCTGCAAAGCGTCTGACATCTGCAACAAGCAGCACGTGCAACCTGGAGGACCCTCGGGTATCTTACGAGGCGTAATTATAATGAGATGCCTTATCAGAGGAGGTGGGAAAAAAGCCATTTTCCACGAAGCAGAGGTGTCGCCTCAGCCTGAGCGCACATGAGTCACGCAGGCAGCGCCGAGTTGGAGACCTGCTCAGGTTAATAAAAATCACCACCAGAGACAGGGTGGCTCGTGGGACGTGGGAGCTTTTTGTATTGACGTCACTGCTTCTAATTTACCCTTGGGTGACAGTGCCCGAAATTCATTACAGCCTGGCAGCTGTTGTGTAAACTGTGCAAAATAAATCAGTGCTCTCCATAGCAAACAGGTGTCTCTGGCACAAAAGAAGCCATTCAAATCAGCAGGGCAAGAGGAGAGAGGTGAAGACATGAATGAGCAGCTAGAGTGAGAGGAATGCACAGACAAATAGTATTGATAAGAGGCACAAAGAGGTTTCTCTGTGGAAATACTGAAGAGGCAGTTGAAGCATCATGGGAGAGGGAGAAAGTGACTGAGGAGACCAAGGGGAGTTAAACCGAGCAATTCAACTTTATTATAGGAGAACAGGAACACCAAATGAAACTGAAAATCAATACAGGTAAAAGTGGAAATGGAATGACTTTGCTCAGTAGAAGTGGCACTTGGCACCATTTTGGAGGTCAAGAACTTGGTAGGGCTGGAGAAAGTTGAGGATATTGATAGCAGGAAGGAAAGACACAGTCACAGTCAGGAGAACCCACAGTCCCCTTGCTTTTTCTCTCTCCATAGAGGATATACAGACTTGGGTATGACCCAAGCAACAGCTCACGTGAGCTGACGAATAAAATGTCTCTTTTGAGAAGTGTCATAAATGTGGGTTTCTTGCATCATTTGATCCTGGGTGTTTTCAGAGCTGGCCTGCCCTTCCTGCATCCCTTTCGTTGCCTGCGCGCAGCTAATTCGGGGCAGGCTGAGATGCATTGGTCAGGGCAACGTAGGGAAGTTCAGTGTCCTGTCACGTCTGGTCTATGGGTGGAGGATATCTGTTTCCAGGACCTGGAGTCCATGGCCTTTTGGAACAAGCTTTTACAGCTCCTCAGCCCAGCACATTTTTCCAGACCTAAATGTGCCTTGAAAGAGGAAATAAAATCTTCTCATGCTTTCCTTTGCAGGGTACTAAAAGCCTGAGCAGTAGGGATGCTCCTTACCACGTATCACTTGCAGAAATGCAGATGTCCTTGTTCTCGAGTCCCAGAGCACAAAAGACATTTTTCACCCAAAGTAAGTCTGGCTAATTGTAATTGTTTTCATGTTCAACACAAATACAGATTGCAGATGGCACTGCCTGTTAAGAAGGAATCCTTTGTTTTCTGGGCAGGTCATTAGTAAAATACAATGTTATTTAACCATCCTTTTTTTTTAAAAAAAAAGAACAACAAAAAGGTGGAAATCCTGCTGGGCTGAATGGCTATTTTTGGTCCCTCCTTTTGTGTGTGAACCAAAGCCTCCCTAGAAGTCAGGCGGATATTATTTGAAACTTAAACTTCCCAGAACATCATTCTGTTGTTTGCTAATAAAAATGCACACCCCCTGTCATCCAAAGTCTGAGTTCCATTAAATGGAAAATCCTTTGCCAGGAAGACTGCCGCTTTCACCCTGCTACTTAGCACGAGGAAAGCCCCGCTGTGCTACGCTCTGATGCAGAAGGAGCGGTGACACAAGTAGCATCAGGAGGCAAGAGACTGTGTGTGTCCCCATTACACTCAGCATTGGGCAGGCCTAGAGTAGGAGCTGACCCTTAATTTCATTCTAGGCTTTTGAGTCTCTCTACTTTTTGTTCCTGACTTCTGCTGCCTGGTCTGGTGTGTTTTGACAGTGATATATTTGGAGTGAAGGTTTCCTTTCATTATGAATACATGTGCAGTGCCCAATGCAGTAGGATCTCAAGCCTTAGATGCTCGTGTAATAAAAATAGACAATTTATTTATCAAAGCCTCTTTTAAAAGTGATGGTGGAAGAAACAGGTTTTAACCAACTTTTAATCCTCAGGAAAGGAATGCACTTCGATTCTTCCTTTTCCAGACAAATAGCATAGCATTATTTGATTCTGATTTTATTAGCTATAAAACACTTTCTATTTTTATTTTCACGTGCCATGGACTTTGCTACAGGCACCTCTGAAAAAGAACTGATTTTCAAGTGCAAACCATGTTAATAGAAACCTGGTTCTTTCCACTACATCGCTGAGAACGCAGCTGTAAGGAAGATGATGGATGCCCTGTAAGGAAGATAACTGATGCCCAAACCCCATTTCCCTGTTGCATTTCCCAGCTCACCTCCAGGGCCACATTATCCCTTCCGAGTTCCCAGCTGTGGAGCAGTGATGGTCACTTTAGTACTTCTGGCATCGTCTCTTCGTTTCAGCAGGATTTATTTGCATGGGGGAGCGGAATGGTACAATCAAACAATGAAATCTCTAGCGGTAAAGTGTGAAATTCTCCACTAATCCAGTTTTTATGGTACTCTTCCTAGTGTTTCTTTACTGCTTGCAAGCACAACTGATGCATTTGCAGCAGCGAGTGCCTGTTCCAGCTGGACCTCCTCAGCGCAGGGTGAGCAGCAGCAAGCACTGAAATCGCTGCTGTGTCCAAACTGCATCTCTGCTGTCGCATTCAGAGACAGAGCTGCTCGGGGGAGACCATTTTGGGGATATTTATCTAGTTATTTGTTCAAATAATTTATGTAATTATTTGAATGTTGATTGAGTAATAGGTTGTATCTAGTTATCCCCAGTAGAAATCATGTCTTAAAACTTGATGCGAGTTAAAATGTGTCATCTTTTCCTTGATGCTTTTCCTCATTTTTTTTCCCCTATCTCTGTGTTTTTGAACTAGTGGTGGGAGTGAGTAGAAATAAGGTTGTTTTTTTCACCATAATTAAAATATCTGGTTCAGAAAGACGTCTAAAAAGTCATGAAATGCAGATGATGGTATGAGATACCTTTCCTGATCGGAATTATAAGGAAGTGTTTTCACTAGAGACAGTGCTTGGAGGTGGATGCTGGCAGGAATTCAAGTTTCCACACTTGTTCTTACTGTCATATTCCCCCAGAAATCTCACTGCAGCGGTGCTGAAGGCTCCTTTCTCTGCAGGCTCTGTGGAACTCCGATAAGAGAGCAGCTCTGGGACCGAGGAATGGGATGTCCCTTCAGACAGAGAGAAGTTAAAGAGAGAGATCATCCTTTGATGGTATTTGCTCCTCATTTCCTTGGCTGACCTGTAGAGGTTCCCAACAAAGCAATAACATATAGGGTTGAGGCTGGAATTGGTGAGGCCGAGCCACTGGGCGAAAGGTCTGAGCTGCAAGATCCAGGGAGAAGGAGACACGTCCTGCAAAGAATTGGGGATGTTGAAGTCAATCCAGATGTCCATCAGGTAGACGGGCAGCCAGGAGACTGCAAAGAGCAGAACCAGGGCCACCACCATCTGGGCCACCTTCCTCCGGATCTTCAGCCTGGAGGCCGGCAGAGAGCGGTTCAGGACAGTGCCCTCCTTCAGGCGGCTGCTGTGGCTCCACAGCCGGCGCACTGTGAGGAAGCAGATGACCATGTTGAAGAGGACAGGCAGGCAGTAGAGAGCACAGAAGAGCAGAAAGTTGTAAGCTTGCTTAAGCCTCTCCTGAGGCCAGATTTCTCTGCAGATGGGGAACACCAGAGGCAAGCCCTCCACCACCCCAATCTCATCCCTTTTGTTCATAAAAATGAGGGGCATGCATATTCCAGAGGAGAGCAGCCACACTACCAGGATGGTGCTGAGGATCCTCCGCTGGGTGAAGAAAGATCGGGCGTTGAGTGGGTTGTGCACGCTGTAATAACGGTTCACGCTGATGACGGTCAAGCTGAGGACGCTGGCGGAGACCGAGACGGCTTGGATGAAGGGAACGGCCCGGCACAAGAAGTCCCCGTAGACCCAGGCTTTGTAGATGAGGTTGCCCACAGTGATAGGCATGCAGACACACACCACCATGAGGTCACACACTGCCAGGTTGATCAGAAGGCTGCGGGTGGCACTCAGGCTGGACACCCGACTCCGGCGCTTCCGCGTGAGCACCCTGATGGACATGATGTTACCCACAAAGCCCACCACGAAGGAAACAAGGTACATTGCTGTGAGGCTGATGGTAATGGGCTCCTTGGCAAAGAGGAAGAGCATCTTCTCCAACTCCTCCCAGCCCAGCTCCTGGCTCTCATTCCAGAGCCCGCTGTGGCTCTGGTTCTCCTCCTGCCAGAGCTGTCCCAGGCTGTAGAAGACCTGGGGTGTGGGGAGGGAGGAATTCATGGCTGAGCCCTGTCAGGTGCTACCGGGGCAGTGCCTGCTGCGCGGTGCTCAGCGATGCTGGCATGTTCAGCTGGAGCCAGCCGAGCCTGGAAAAGAGGGTGAGTGGAGCAGGGATCAGAGCAGGTCCTGGCTGCATTTTCCTTGCTCGGGGAGGGTGGTGGGTCGAAAATGGCTTCTCGGCAACTTAGTTGAGCCGCAGCTGGGAGCGCGAGGAGGGCGGAAGGGGCAGGGGGCTGCGCTCGCTCGGAGCTGCCTGCCCGCCTCGGGGCAGATGGAGCTTTTGGCGTGGGGAAGGGAAGGGGGGACCCGAGCCCCTGCCCCCCGCCTCTTCCCGCAGCCGCCCCCGCCCTGTCCCCGCTTCCCTCCCGGCAAAGTTGCGTGTCCCGGCGCGGGTGCCCTGCCCGGGGCGGCCCCGACCCCCTCTCCCGGCGCTGGCCGCACTCACCGGGCGGAGCGGGGACGAGGCCGGGAACGGGGACGGGGCTGCCGGGCTCCTCCCGCGGGCCGCGCTGCCGGCCGCTCTGCCCGTGCCCGCAGCGCAGGACCCGCCGCCACGCGCGCACGGACACGCACACAAATACACCCGCACGTACAGATACACCCGCCAGCCCGCCCCGCACTCCCGTGTCACCTGCGCGGCCCCGCACACGCTGAGCCCCGCACGCCGCCTCCCTTCCCTTCCCGCACGCACAGCCCAGTCTTGCACAGCGCCGGCACAGACCCGTCCTGCAGACCCCGCCATCCCGCAGGCAGACCCCTTTGCAGAGCCAGCCCCCGCGCACACGCACCCCTCCCTACTCACAGTGCAAACACCTTCCCGACCCGCACTTCTCTGTGCACGCGCGTTCCTGCAGGTCCCTGCACCCCCCCGAGCAGCCTGCAGAGCCTCCCTTGCTCACCAGCCCCCCCGCAGCCCCTACCCTGCCCGCCCCTCCTCTGCACGTCGCGGGGACCCCCTGCCCGTGCGAGCACCCCCTCGTCTGCACCCACCGCTCCTCTGCGGGTACCCCCCGTCGGGAAGGACCCCCTGCCCGCCCGGTGCCCCGCGCCCGGTGCCCGCTCGTGGTGCTGAAGGGACAGCTCCGCCCGCAGCTGTCACCGGGCAGGGACCGGGCAGGGACAAGCAGGGACCGGGCAGGACGCAGGCGACAGCGCCCGATCCGGGCAGGATCTCAGGCAGTGACCGCCAGGCTGGCAGCACCGCTGCCCCGTGCTCCTTGGCAGGGAGGAATGAGAGAACCGGGACTCTGCTAGCCCCACTGGGGACTTCGACATGGGCCGGTGCGCCCCGTGCCTCCTGCTGCCAGCTGTGGCACAGCTGCCTCGCCGTGCTGCATGCGGGCACCTCACCGGGCTCTTCCTGGTGCTCCCTTCCCACTCGTGCCTGCAGATTCCTGGCTGGGACCTGCGGGTCCTCTCCCCGCTGCACACACTTGCAAAGGGCATCAACGGAGGCATTGGTTATACTGGGCAGGATTATTTGTTTGGCTTGGAAAGGAGAAGATCTTTGGCCCTGCGAGGCTGTGTCTTCTGAAGGATTTTTTTTTTTTTCAGCCTGATTTGCATTTAGTTAAAAGTAAATTCAGCTCCTCACCTAAATCCTTCTATCAGGGCAGAAAGAGGAGGCAGTGAATTGACCCACAAGCAGCAGAAGAAATTAAGGTGGCCTGAGATGGATATGCACTGTCTTGGGTTCAGCTACAGCAGAATGGAGAAATATCCAGACACTTCAGTGCTTACCCATGCTCTAACCCCTTATCCATCCTCCTTCCTTGAGCTTTTGAGCAGAGCCACATAAGCAAGTGGTTAACACAGCTTGGGGTAGCAGGAACCCACCAGAGCAAGGAGCACTGCAGAAGTAAACACGGCTTTTTGTCTTTCCTCTTCAACTGAAGGCAAGGAATGGGGAGAATTGATCATGGAAAAGTTACTTGCAAGGGTTGAAAGGCTTGGTTGGGAACAAGGTTAGCTTGTTAAATGAAGCTTTTGTTCAATGAAGCTTTTGACTGGAGGTACTCAGATGAAGTCAGTGAATCACAAGGGGAAAGTATTTGATAAGAGGAACTGATATGTCTGCCTGAGGTGTTTATTTTTTATTTTCTTTCTTGGCCTTCTCAGAGAGAGAATGAAGTAATAAACACAGCCCAGATGGAGACTGGTTGTCACTGAATGGTGAATGCCCTTGATTTCAGTGGGAAACTCTCCATATATTTTAGTGTATTTATGTGGGAGAAGAAAGCAAATATTTCTGGTCAGCCCAATGTGAAATGAAAGAAAGATCAGCAATGGGGTCACATTTGGGTGTATATCCAAATGTGCTCCGGGTATAAAGCTCCTCTGCATTAGAATATATTTGCTTTAAGCATGTGACTGCTTAGTCCCATATAGTTTTATGTATGCATATTTATAGATCTTCAGAGACAAACAGCTTCAACAAACTAATTATAGTGTGTTGCCCAGAGCACAAGGTACACATTATTTGATGCAGTGAAATACCTGAATACACTCATGGATACCTAAAATCTGCTGCAGTTTCCCAGCTGTTGCAAAAGCAAATAGATCTGTTGCAAAGAGGCAGCTACCCAGGGCAGGGTTCAAGCTGGCAACTGGAAATCTGCCAGCACCCAAGCCCTTGCCACCCATTGCTCAAGCCCCCTAAAGCAGGACTGTCATTAAGAACAACAACAAAATGAAGGTGCTTAAGTCAAAAGTTTTAACAGAGTATTAACTGCATACGAGAGAAGAGAATTAAGAAGTGTGCAAGGGCCTTGAAGCGTATTTTGTCCAGGTAGTTACCAAATGGCCAAGCTAATAAATACAATTATTTTTTATATTAGTTGCCCCCACGGACTCTATTTGTAAATTCAATAATTTACTGCTAAGAAAGGTTTAAATTTTAAAATATTAGATTAGATGAGATTAGATTACTAAGGTGCCTTAGTATAATTAGGATACGGGCAGTAAATCTGTTTTTGCAGCCATTGACCCAACTCAGAAATGCCAAGTCATGTGTTACCAAGCGATCAGGAGGCTGCACGGGAGAGGACAAGGTTGGTGATCACGAGGGGTTCCCCCGAGCCCCAGGGCAGGGGGGTTCAGCCCTGCTCGCTCAGCACGACCTCCCTGCGGTGGCTGCACCGTGGGGCTGGCCCCAGAGCTGCAAGTCAGGCGGGCAACGCGACGTGCTCTGAACGTCCCCGGTGCTGGGGAGTCCCTGCTTTGGTGCGAGCTCAAGGGAAGCCTGTGGCTTCTCTGGTTTGTGCTGGTGACCAGGCTCGTGGGCTGTGCACGTGGAAGTGGGGCAGTTCCTCAGGTTGTGCACGGAGCTGTAGTGGATCGGGGACCTTCCACACTGCAAGGGACCAGCCGGTGGATGGGTGTTCTCCTTGATGGATGTGTGTTCCCCTTGCCAGTGGCTGCCCTAGCAGCAACGCTGCTGTCAGCCCCTTATGGGGTGGCATCTGAGTAAACCACACTGGTTTTGCAGCAGCTCTTAGCTCTTAGCTTAGCTTACCTCTCTGTTGCATTTCCTAATGGTCCTGCATCCAAGCTTTGGATACTCTGCTTTGGAGCAGTGGGATCAGAGGCAGTATTTACCTTTTTTTCCCCTGTGCTTGCCCAGCAGATGGATGGGATGGGATTTGCAAAGATCCCCAGGCTCTTAGATCTGTCCCTGTGCCACACAGGGTCCTCACCCCTCTCTTCTAGAGACCCTGTTACTGCTGCCACCCGCACAGGCCTTTATTTATTTTAGTATTTATTTAGTATTTCCTATACAGAGAAGTAATACTACAACTTATGCCTGTTGGTGGCCCCTTTGCTGCTCCCTCTGCCGGTCCCTGCACAGCCCCGTCCGTTCCCGCGCCTGCAGCGGGGACACGGAGCTCGCCCTGGCTTGGTGGCCTGTGCCCAGCGCCCTGACGTTGCCAGCGCTGGCTGATGCCAGCGCGGATCCGCCGGGCGATAAGAGGCCGAGCAGCCGGAGCCGCCGCGCGCGCGGAGCCGAGTGCACTTCAGACTCGTTGAAAATAAAATCACTAAACAAACAGCAAACAGCTGGGAACTGATGTTCGTGGCTTGTAATTACCCTTCGGAGAGCAAAACTCTTTCTTTTCCCACTATTCTTCTTCTGCCATCAAAGGAGAAAACATTTAAACTATTTCAAGGGTCCTTTTGAGGATTTGAAGCGGAGAACGCGTGTGTTTTTATTTCTGAGAATATTCGCTGCTGCTTGTTTTCCTAAACAGCTATCTGCCAACTTCTTTATCTTCTGTCCTTGTTATTGGAAGCCTTGGAGATTGAGTACTCTGGAAATGTAGGGGCTGAAATCAAAAGATAATGTGTTTTCTTACTGAAGAGTATGGATACAGAAGAATCTGATACGGCGTTTGCAGCCTCAAGAACACTGAAACACTATTTTAGCCTTAGTGTGACTGAAAATCTCTCTCTCTGGTATCTTCTCTCTCGGCTCGTGTGGAAGTGCAGGCAAGCAGCAAGCTGGTGAAATCCAGAACAGGTATATTACTAAAAGGACTAAGTTTACTGCTGAAGAAATCCTGTCAGAAAACAGAACCATCAAATGAATTCAATGCTCTCTCATCAAAACAGAAGTCACTGGACTGAGATGGGCTGTGCAACTACAAAAAAGAGCTTTTAGTAGAAATCAATGCTGTAGATCCCTAACTCAGAGGTCAGATTTATAGATAAGTTCCACCCTGCTACCATGCCAGTGATCCAGGCAGTTTCTCCCTGACACTGTGCAGAAGAGAGGGGGACCAAACAGGTCCAAGCAGGGGCTGCTGAGGCAGGTTTCTCCATCCTCATACCTGAGTGCAATGGATTTGCAATGTAATCTCCCTGCCATGGCACTCTCTAACCAGGTGCAACAGGCAATAAGGAGCTTTTTACATAACAAAGCGGCTTCATTTCCCTCAGCTGATTGCCATCTGGGGGAAGTTGCTGACAAAGGCTTTAAATTCACCACTGTTTGCCTCTTCCCAGCTGCACCAGCTTGCAGAAGCTGAAGGGAAAAGCACAGAGGCAGGAAGGAAAGGCTCTGCAAAAATGCTCCTGGAACCCAAATATATTATCATCAGGGAGGAGATTCAGGGAGCAGAGGGTTTTTGTAGAAGATGGTAAGAGAGCAAGTTTGTCCTTCTGAGTGAGATGATTTACTCTTAGCCTTGATGATCCTTTGCAGGTAGTTTTTGCAAACTAGCTATGACTGGGGTCAGGTTGCAATAAGAACTGGAACTTTTTATTCCTTAAAAAAATGCTTGGGTATGAGATGATTTGTATTAAAAATGAGCCTTGTTGTATTTTGTGTTCCTAAGCAGGCGATCTTTAGGACCTCTGCTCTGTGGGCTGAAAAAGGAGATCAGTTGTGTGGAAGGGCAAGAAGTGGCTGTGAGTCTGAATGCTGCCTTTTTTGGGGGGCATCTTTTTAAAAGCAGTCCTCACAACTAGAGGCATAGAAAATTAGGCAGACAGGGACTCTGGGAGGCTGCCAAGCTCCATCAGGATCAGTTACCAACTTTTTCTCTCGAGGAATACTGCGTAACCTCTCTTTGTTCAGTGACTCATCTAGAAAGACTCGGGTAATTTGCTCCAAGCACAATCAGGGAGCTCTCATCACCACTGACCATGTCTGTCTTTCTAGTTCCAGTGCATGTTCACAGCACGGCTTCAAGAAATGAAGTGTGACAGGAGCACAAAGGCTGAGGTTAGAAGTTGAAATAACTGCTTTGGTTTTGCTCCCAGCTTTCAAGCCCAGTAAGCTCTTGGTGCAATAAAGCACATAGCAATAGCAAAACTCTTGCTTTGAGCAAGTCATGTATCAAGAGAGGGAAAGAAAACGAAAGGATGTTTCTGGCTCTTTGACTATTGCTTGGGCTGGAAAAAGAAACAAGGGAGCTAAAAGAAATGCTAATTAGTAGCTGAGTCTATAGCAGAGGTGATCAGGAGCAGGTGTTTTGGAATGGAGCCTGTTGGCTCATTAAGCCTCTTCAGCAACATGTGTATATATCAAAAGGCCCAGGTGAGATAACTTGTAAGATACGTGGCCAGGACATGAGGAACAAGGCAAGAACACGAGACTGGCGGCAAGACTATTCAGTTGCTTTTTCTTCTCTTATGAATCTCAAACCATGGCTTTGTTCATTCCTTTTTGTCCTCCTCCTCCTTCCCCTCAAGTGCTTTGGTTTCCTCCCTTTTTCAAGGCTGTTATGATACTTCCTTCCCTTTATAGCTTATCTGGATCTTTATGGATGCAAAATGCTATATAAGACCTCAGACAGTCCTTATGACTGTGTGAGTGGTAGAGAAAGTGTCCTGCTGTTGGCTTGTGCTTAAGCAAAACCAAAAATCAGTCAGTTTTACATAGCTCGAGGGAGGGACATGATAGACTGTGTTCAGCTATCATGGCAAGACATTCTTGAACAGACTGCAGAATGAGAGGGTCAATGAACTTGGCTCTTGTCACGCTAATTCCTGGCGTCGTTTTCTTGGGCAGAGGTGATGCACAATAACACAACTGTCAGATAAAGGGGTACCAATTCCCTGATTTCTATAGCAGACCCTTTCTTTCAGAAAATAATCCCTATTCAGGCTACACTTAATCTCCTCAGCTAGATTCTGCTGCTGTCCATGGAGTATGAGGCAAACAAAACCTATTTAACTTTCCCCCTTTCTTATGCTTGCCTAGGAGACTTTTCCACCGTGTTGGCAACGAGCCTGTGCTCCTTGTCACGCTGCCTTTCCTACCACGAGGTGGGTGCCAGCATCTCATGTTCCATCACCCCTGGCTGAGGCTGGCAAGGAGAACGTCATTCTGATGTCTGCAGGCTGCTGGTTGCAGATGTTGCTGACGTGGGAGCCTTTTGCTCACCGGGCTGTGAGGAAATGGCCAGTGCTGGTTACCAGCGCATGGGAGGATGGTCAGGAACACCAGTGGCATCAAGGGATGCTCTGTAGCACTGTGACTGTGCCAGAAGGGACCCTGGCCTTGGGATTCCTGGCACAGATCAAACACAGGGGACTAGGAACCCTCTTTCCTCTGCCAGTCCGGAGACCAGCCAAGGTGCTTCCTTTTGCTCTGCACATCTTGTCCAAATGAGGAAAATCAGTTCTCTGAGCTAAGACTATTTGATAGCATGAGCCAAAAGCAGCCGTTGTCTTATTGAGCGACTCCCCAACTGCTCTTGGAGGTGCTCCTGTGTCTGATCCTCCTCTGGGAGGAGGAAGATGGGCTCTTGGAGTGGTGAGGAGCACTTGCAGCAGCCCCAGAGCTGCCAGGTTGAAGGAGAGCAGGAGAGAGGAAGGACTGCTCAGCCCCAGGACTGTAAACAGGGCAGCTTTGTCTGGATGGAAAAAGGGGAGACCATTTGGAAACAGCCCATCGAGAGACAGATCTCCTCCTGCGTTTCCCTCCCTGCTTTCTCTCTCAGGTGTCCCCCTCCCAGTTTATGTGAGCAATAAGGCCAGCAATGCCTGCTTTATAGGCAGGTCCAGTCCAGGACAGGCAGTCTAGATATCCTCCTCCAGTAACTGCTCTGGAAGCCTCTTCGCCTGGCTCCTGTGCTGTTGCTCATCTGTTCCACAGCAACAATATATGTTTGGTCTTCAGGTTAGAAAATGAAACTTCAGGCTGGAAGCCCCTGGCGGGCTCTGCTCTTTCCTCTTCAGAAAGCTTTGAACTTTCCAAAAATACTCTAGGGCAGTTCTTTTCTATCATCTCCCTTCTCTGTGTCAGGACCCAGCTCTATAATAGTGAATAACATACTAAAACAGGGAAGAAGAGGATTGATTTGTTCTTTCCTATAGCCTGAATACCAGTACATGATGCTTTTGTGCCATCATTGATGTGCCAAACCACCTCTTGAGCTCCACAGAGTTTAATTGACCACCACAATTGTGTGACTTTATTTTTCTCTCGAGTTTCTTTTTCAGGGTAGATAAGAGTGACTCGCTTGGAGGGCATCTATTCCCGGATAAACTGTGCAAGGCAGCTGTAAGCTGTCAGCCCTGCAGTTTTCCCCCCTAGAGATGCTCTGCAGCCCCCAAAGCTTGCAGCCATGTGGGCCTTTCTGCCTAGAAAGGTGGCAAGCTGCAGCTGAAGACCCTTTTGCTGCTCAGCTTGGGAGCTTCAGCCGCAGGAGGGAAGTGGCTGAAATGCTGGCGCTGGCGGCACCTCTGTGGATGTGTCAGAAGCAATTGGGCTCTCTCTCTGGGCAGATGGTAATTAAGGATGATCAGCCTCTGGAACAAGCTGTGGTGAGTGTGTTCAGGAGTCGTGGCATAATCTCTGCTGCTACCTGATCTCTTGTGACATCTCTTTGGGTTTTTTTGTGCTTAAATATTTTTTCCTCGTTTTTCTGTGATCTTTTGTACTCAACTCTGGAGTAAACAAGGTTGTGGCATGTTTCTGCAGTAGTGGTTATGGAGGGAGTCTATTGCCATATGAGTATAAAGTATTACCATTATAAATCACTTCATCACTTTTCCTTCATGAAAAATAATCTCTGTTAAACTCTACATAAGCACTAATTAAGAGCATTTTCTTTCAAATAGTTCTGCCTTATCAAAATCCTATCAAAATCAGGCCAGTGAGTCTGTTCTTGTCTGTTTGTGCCTGTTTTCTTAAAGTGGTACCTTTTGGGACCATTTGATGTTCCCATAGCACTCTTTAACATGAGAACAGGATGTCTTCCAGCCAGCGTTCTTAATAGTCTGCAAAAATACTATCAGCTTTTAAATAGACTCATAAATGTCAACTTGGTGCCATACTGCATTGTGGTTGGCTGTGTGGTCACCTCTTCCTTATAGGTCCTTGGGACTATAAATAGAGAGAAGAACTGGGAATGACCAATTTAAGGGCTGAGAAAAGGGCAGAGCAAAGCTGTGGCCTTTTGCTGAGCAGTTAGCAATTTCAGTGATTGCACTCAATAGCAAGGATGTGTTATTATCTGGCTGGTTATCAAGTAACTTCTTGATGGAAACAACCAGTGACATGTGGTTGCCTTTCCCTATTGCTTTCCATTAGGAATGTGGTCCATCTTCTGTCTAAAGATCAAAGGAATATTTAGGGGGCAGCTGTAATTGCATTTTTGGAGCAAGTTCCTGTTCCGATTTAATAGTGTGACCTTATACTGCTTTTGATGTCCATAATTAACACTAAGTAAATATAATGTCTTTTTGCCTTCTGTGGCCTGGTAAAAGAAATGGAAAAATGTTGCATCTAAGGGAGAAAGTAGAAAAAAGAGAAGAGACTAGGGCGCAAGGGATAAGTGATCTGCTTTGAAAGAGACTAAAAAGGAGAAAAAAAAGAAGAAAATAGAGCAGAGAGAGAAATTATATACTATCTACAGGAAAAATGGCACTGTTCATTCTGAGCATCATTACCATAATTTCTACACCTTGATCTCTTAAGATCTTCATTTAGACTCCACCTGTATTTCCAGTGCATGTTCTAGCAGTTATGTGTTCCTTTAAGCTTCATCCCTTTTCTGATCCACCTCATCACTCTTGCAGCCTGTTTAATCTGCCTGGAGTTGGCAGAATCAAGGCTGAGCAAATATCTCTCAATTACTAAAAAGAATCTGTTGGAAATATCTTGCAAGTTGAATCTTGTCCCTCGGCTCTGCATATGCAGGACCTCGATTTTGTGTTAGCCCTCAAAGCAAAAAGGCAGTGAGAAAAACAACCAAGGCCTGGATTTTATCCTCTTGCCTTGCTTGTATCAGGCACCTGGAGGATCTCAAAGAAGGAGCAACTCATTGAGCTCAGTAAATGAAATTTCAACAGGGATTTTCTTGCTTGATTTTATTGGCAAACATTTTACGGAGCTCCCAGAAATGCCCCTCTCTGTTGGTAACACCCACACCCATTACATTCATCACCATCTGGCCAGCTGAGGACTAGCGTCATACCCTACCTAACACAATTTCTGGATAACATTCAGGTCTTGGGCTATTCAGGGCAGATTTCTATGTACAATGGTGATCTGTCAAGCTCTTCTACAAATCATCCTTGCTGTTATAGACCTTCCTATAAATTGTGTTGTGTGCCCTCAGATACAGGAACAAAAGGTCTTCAGGGATCTGGACCACAACTAGCTATGTGACTGATGCTACCTTAGTATTGTGTGTGTGTGATGGGAATGATGTTAATGTCCACTGTGAGGATCCTGCGCTCATCATGTTGGTCTCTGTTACAGAGGGCATGTGATGGATGGTCTCTGACAGGAACAGCAGCTTAAGGGTGAGTGGACTGTGAGGCTGCACCAACTTGAGTCTCTAAAGTCCTCGTTTTGTGATTTCTACTGAAGAAATGGCGATATCATTCAGAATCTGCAGCTTGGTGATGGACGAAAGATTCTTCTGGCGATGCTTGTATTGCTGGATTTTGTTTTCATTGATGAAAATATGGAAATAGTCATGGTCAGAGTAGATTTCAACCTGAAAGAGACACTGGGTTGGGGTTAGCAGGTGGAAGCCTATGTCCTCACTGGACCCCACTACTCATATTTCAGTGAGCTCTCAAATTTGGGCAAGCACATCCACAGCCAGCTTCAAATCCTGCCAGAAGAGACACATGCACTGGTTGTCTTTCTGTGCCAAATGAAGGAATAATTAAGTTCTTGACTTAGTGCTAGCCAGAAGCCAGGGCGAAGCTTAGATTGAAAACAAATGCAGGGCTAGAGGATTATTGATGGAGCTCTGCATGTCTGCATCAGGATTGTGCAGAAATCATCAGCAAAATGAGACAAAAGAAATGCTGATGAAGATTGTCTCAGCCAGAGAGGGGAGGTTACTGGGCATGGTGCTGGCTGGAAAGGCAGGGTTAGATCTGTGAGGAGAACTATGATTTTTGGCAGGGTGACTTTTGTGTGTTCAGACAGCAGAATTTTATACCCATCCATGGCTCTGCAAACTTAGGCCAGAGATCAAATGGGATGCTAAGGAGGGATGTTTGGCCTTAGAAATCCGTGGCGTTATTCCTGAATTACAGCCGTGTACCTGAGAGCAGACTGGGCTTCTATGAAAGGACAGAATTCAAGAATAAGACAGAGTCACTTCTGTCCTACAAGAGGAGACCCATGGGGCCAACCACAGTACCTGGAAGGACTCCTTTGCTTCAAAGGGGAAGATGTTATTGACTTCTTCCTTCCCCCAGTGGTTGGCTAAGAAGGAGTTGCAGACAATTCTGGAGCTGGAAAAGCGAGGGTTGAAGTGGAAAGCGATTTGGTCTCCAGGATCAGAGAGGAGATTTATTTCAAACCTGAAATGATGAGAGAAAAATGGTTCAGATCCAGAGAGATCTTCCCTGGGAAGAGCTGTGGAGAGCGCCCTTACGTGCTTGTGCTGGAGCTCGTTTCACCTTTGACGATGACGCTCCAGCCAGGACACATCCCCTCTGGGTACAGGGCCTCGAACTGCCAAGGAAGAGCAGGTCAGGGAAGCGCAGCTGGAGAGGTGCCTGGTCCACTCCCCCTTCCAGCCACCCTTGTATGTCTTCATCCCTCCATCAGCTCTCATCTTCTCATCTTCTATCTTTCCCTTCATCCCTTCTTTCCACACACTCTGTGTGTCTGCCTCTTTCTCACACTGAAAGGAACAAACTTTGCGGGTTTGGCTTTTTCCTCAAGATTTTTTTTTTCCCCTCTTACTCTAATTCAACTCATCTCTGCACAACAGACATTGACGGCAGCAAATCCCACCTGGGATGTTGGAGAAACTTTTTTTTTTTTATCAACTTAGAGACATGTCAGAGTTCTTGTTAAAAAAAAAAAAGAATTTATGTTCATCTTTGGCAGGACACAAAGAAGTTCAGCTTCCTCTCCCCACTTGAAGAATTTGAAGAGATATAAGCAGAAAACTTTGAAGAATGGTTTGAATGGTAAGGTGTTGATCAGAGAAATGAATGTAACGTGGCATCTGCCGTGTTACCCGAGTTATACAGATGCCCCTTCCTAACAGCTCTTTGCCCGATCCTGTATTCTACTCCCCCCATTTTCAAGGTTAAACTTGAATAAAATGAGCTGGAAAATGTCCCTTTTTGAATAATTCATAGTCTTATTAAGTAAGTCATTTTTATAAGAAGTGCTTGCCATTTCACCCCACCTTTTTATAGCACTCTAATCATCTGATTCCCTTCCCCTCATTAATGGGATCATATTTCTTCACAGGCATCAAGGACCTGTCGGCCAAAGGCTCCCCAGCCCCACATCATGCAAAGCTGTCATTGAAACACGGCTGCCTCGGATGAGAGTTTATGGCTCCTGCAAACAGTAATGACAACCACACAACGGACCTGATCTTGGCAGCCCAAGGCAAGCAAGTAAGACAGAGGTTCACTGTAAATCCCTACTCTTTTAGCTACATGATGCTCCATCCATCTTCCCACTGAAAACTGGCACGTAGAACTGAAATCAGGGATAGATTTTTCTGTAGTGGTTGTTCTACCCAAACGATGGGGGCTAGAGCCTCCTTTCCCCACTGCTGGTATCCTGTCTTAGCTTCAACTTGCTCCTCTTCCTTAAATTTTCAGTCTCTCTCTTAGATCTTTGCATTTCTGAGCATCTCCCTCCCCTAAACGTATTTTTCATGCTGGGAAAATCTCACCACAGCAGCTCCAGGCCTGGCTCTCCCTCCCAAGAGCTCAGCACTTTACCTCCCTGATATTTCTTAGTTGTAACTTCTCATCAGCCCAGGATGACAGAGATGCCTGTGGGGTCTCAAGCAGGGAGTGACGATGCCAGCTACACACACAGCAAATCACACCAGACAGGCAAAACCAGCAGTGGCTCCAACAGGCACAGAGCAGCCTTTTGGTCTCAACTGAGAGCTACCCTAAATCAACCTTGGAGTAACAGATAGGAAAAATCCATCCCGTTGCCTTTTCTCAAAACCACAAGCCCAACTTGTAGGATCCACATGGGATTTAAAAGAGCCTGGACTTTCCTGGAAGAGAAGGGCAGCCCCACCAGGAGCATCCCTGGTCTCTGGCTTGGGGTTCTTGCCCTTCCCTATGACTCTCCTGTCCCCAGGACCTGCCCCAGCCGTTACCCTCGGCCGGGGCAGCTGCATGGGGTGCTCCCCAGCCCTTACCCGCAGTGCCATCTCGCTGCCTGCCCTTCCACGCTCGCGCCAGTGCGACTTGGTGCCCGGCGAGCCCTATATAGGAGCCTGCCAGGAGGCCACGTGTGCGGGATTAGCAGGCGGAGAGCAGCTTTTCGGGGTGCTGCAGGGAGATGGGAAGCAGGAAATCCCATTCCATCCTAGGCAAAGCCAACGCACTCGTGTGTTCAGTGCTAATCCACCCTGGCACTGCAGGGACAATGGTGTCGGGAACTAAGCTATCAGGGTTTTCTTTTTTGCTGGTCCTCGTGGGTCAGACTCCAAATGAGCTGATGCCAGCTCTGTTACAGCCTCTTTTCCACCAGGCTGGCGGGGTTTGGGGATTAGGGATGCTGCTGCACTGAGGTCCCTGTCTAACTGCTGCCACTCACATCCCCTCTCTGCTGAGGACAACGTAGGGATTTGGGACCGGGGTGCATTTATTGGATGTTTCCTCTTGTGGAAAGGCACCGAGACATGGACAGCAATGAAATGGTTGATGGGAGAGATGTGGGAAATGTTGCTGCAACCCTGCTTGCGATGCAGGCTCTCCAAGCAGGCCATGGTTTCCCCCATTCTGGGGGACCATGAGGGGACGGATTAGTGGGAAGACAAATGCTGGGGCTGGGGATTCAGTTCTCAAGCACCTGGATCCCTTCACCATGACCAATGGAGCAGATGTGCTGGCTGGCTGAGAAGAGGAGGAAACCCCATTTTCCCAGCGTGTCACCTTCTGCCTCCCTGTGGGCAGGTCTGCTGTAGGAGCAGGTCCTGTGTGCTGGTTTTAACCCCAAGGGCAGCACTGATCGCTTTCCCTGCATGCTGCCTTTCCCACCTCCATCTCTTGAAGCTGCCAAGCTCCTGGTGGCCGCTGTCCACAGAGCCTCTGGAGAAGGGCTGCACTTCTGCAGCAGGTCACATTGGGTCCTGGTTATCCGTGTTTGCCGAGGAAACCCCCACTCCCAGCTTGCTGTGTCTCCCAAGGGTGCCCTGTGCAAGCAGCAACATCCAGAGCCCAGCTGCTCGAGGGCTGCTATGCATTTCCTCCTCCTCGCAAGCCCACTGCATTGAAAACACATGCTGTCCCCCATCACTGCGTGGAGGGGACTCTGGCAAGCCCCACAGATGGTCCTGCAGGAATCCATGGCTTTTGCGGTTAAATCCTTCTCACTCATTGGGCTCCAGCGCCAAAGTTTTTTAATGCATTTGTTTTGTTTCCATTAGATAAGTGGAATGAGAGCTACTATCCCAGGCTCTGGTGCCCTTGGCAGCTGATTAAAAATGTGTTCCAGCACACACAGCGGGCCAGCGGCCTCTCTGGGGGCTGGAAAAGCCGAGCTCCAGGCGGAGATTTGCCCCCTTAGGCTCCGACCAGACCATTCTTCTCCCCATGTGAAGGCTTCGGCTGCAACCCCTGCTGGCACGGAGATGACGATCACGGTGGCCGTGAGCAAGAGGAGGCCTTTGCCACCTCCACAAGCGCGTGGCTCTGCACACAGCGACGAGGACAGGGCTGATTTTGTGTAAAGAAGGTAAAACGCGGTAGGGCTGCGAGCGCTGGAGCCCGGCAGCGGCGCCGAGCTGCTGCTGCAGCGCGGGCACCGCGCGCCGGAGCCGAGCTGCGCGGCCGTGCTACAGATGGCAGCATCGGGACGTGCAAGAGCCGAGAGCAGGCGGCCGTGCTCCATCCCTGCCAGCTGCCCCGGGCACGGCCTCCGCGAGCTGCTCAGCCACGCAGTGCCCCTGCCCGCCGCAACAGCCCCTAGGTGCATCTTCACTCCCCACATCCCATCTTGCTGCTTGCTTCCGAGATCCACCTCGCCGGTGGGCAAAACCAGGTAAGCTTCTGGGTCAGAACTTCCCAAAACCCAGGCTTTGCTTCCAGCTGGCATTTCAGCAAGAGGCCTGGTGGCAGGAAAGGCTCTTGGGAAAGAGGCAAACACAGATGTTTCCCCAGCAAATGATGGCCAAACACTAGCCAGTTTTACGGGTGCCTGTTTATTGACATTCTCCCTTTTTGCTGTTGTGCAAGAGCCACTTTAACATCTGTTTATTTAGCAAGGAGTAAGGGAGGGCAATGGTGTTCCAAATCTTAGATGTTAAATGCAGCTCTGGATGGTTGACTTCTAACATCTAAACATTTCCTGCTCTCTTCCCCAAAGCCCTGGTTATGTGCCACATGGGTGAGCAAAACACCAATGCAGATAAGGTGGAAGGAATGTAGTATAGAAAGGGAGATGATAAACGGAGGGGTTGGGGGTTGCAGGTGGTGTTTGTTAGTTTGACACTTTGGTGGTTATCAAATGGCTTATTAGTAGACCTGGTTATGCATTTATCAGCCATCTGGCCAATGATTGTCAGACTGAGCCTTCCTGCATCTTTCCTTTCAGTTAATATCCATGGCCTGCTCTTGGGAATCCATCCCAAAGTCTTTTTTTTTTCTTTTTTCTTTCTTTCTTTTTTTTTTTTTTTCTCTCCTCTTCTCGCTACTCAAGAAATGACTGAAATTCTCAGCAAGGAGCTTGGCTCCACACTGCCCCACGGGGAGTTTTGTGCAAGGGCCTTCTGTGCTAAAATGGGCCCATTTTTCTGGAAGTGTGATTCATTAGTCTCTAGAGGTCTCCAAATACAAAGAATGGACTTTTAGGAACTAATGGTAGTACTTTTCTCTACACATTATGCGCAAATGTTCTTCTTTTCCTGACTAACTCTGATTTATTCACAACATGTTTCTTTGCTCCCTGCTCTGGTTCAGGTCCTGTTCATCCTATTCAGATGTTCAGATACCTGCTTAGGTTTTAGCATGAGCTCTTCCATAGTGTGTTTTCTTGTATATGCAGTGTCTACCTCCATCAAGTTCTGAGGTGAACAGGGACTTTTGGATGCTGCTGCAGTTTGAAGAAGCAATACTGCAGCTCCTCCAGAGATGCAGGAGCAGAGTGTGGATCTGAATCCAGCTTGACATCCAGTCTCTAGTCTCCAGAACCACACAAACCAGAGTCCCTCTGGCTTTCCCCACACCCACTGCTCTTTGTTTTAGGACAAAAGAGTTGCAGAAAGAAGTTCCCTGGAACAATAGTCAGAATACAAGGAGATGCCCCAAGTCCGGGTGCACCAGGAGGTCCCAGCTCTCCTCAGAGGGTAAGTCCGGGTTATCCCTGAGATGGATAGGTCTCCTGCAGTTCTCCTCCACACCAGGCAAGATCAGGGTGTGCAGCTTCCCCTGAGGACATGCTTGTGTGAAGCTGCTCCAGACTTGCCTATCTGCCTGCTTGCATTATTTATACCTCCTCCACAATGATTTTTGTTGCTCCAGGAAATTCCTGAAACTCCCCCTTGGAATTAGAATACAGCCCGACACTCCGTACGTGCCGCCCTCAGGAATCTTTTACCCCAGGAAGGGTTTTGGCACATCCCTAAGCCAGCTAACATTGGTTCCCTTTCCCCCAGACCTGCAGATCAACCTTAGCTGCCTTTACTGGAATTGCTGTGCTTGGGATCCTCGCAAAGGATGCAATCATTCTGGGTTAAACCTCAGCGTAACAGTCTGTGGCATCTCCACATTTCCATCCTCTCATCCTGCCCTGCTTTGTGGGGCTTACCAGAAGAGGGCTGGAGGCTCCGGGCAGCTCTCTAAGACAAATGAAAATCGTTGTAAAAATCGCACATGGATCTAATTCAAGAGGAGCCTGATGCAACAGCCGCTCTGCCTCCCACTCTCTGGGACCTGGATCAGCTTCGCAATCTGCAGCTCTCACATGCTCTCCTTAGAGAGGCTTCGGCTTAAAACTTCTGCAGAGCCGGCCCATTGCGACCGCTCCGTCTAAATATTGAGAGATCCCTGGAGACCAAGGAAAGAAAAACATCACACCCTGCAAGGTGGCAAGAGAAACAGCCAAAAGCAAACCCTCCCAGGCACACGCTGTCACTGCCGCACCTCCTGTTGACCGAGTTTCAAGGACGCTGTTAAAGTGTCATCTCCATCACAGACCCTAAGCAGGCGCCGAGCCCCAGGGAACAGCCTCATCGCTGGAGGTTTCTGCGGTCACTGCAGTTGTCAGATTTTCCATTCTTCAGGCTATCATTAGTGTCCCACAGTCTTCCCAATTAGGCAATAATCCTGGGGAAGGGGAAGGAATGTCTTTTCCCTCAGCGGTCATCTAGGCAATGGCTTGGCTGGAACTACAGGATTCAGGCTCTGCTTTTACGGGTGTTCACACTCAAGTGTGAGAAGGATCTTGGTTCAGCTCTGGGCAGTGCCATGAACTTCCCTTGCGATCGTGGGCCAAGTGTCTGCCTGTCTAGGAGCGCTGTTCCCCATCGTGGTGCAACAGGAAAGTGACCCTGCCCATGGGGACAAGAAAGTGCAAACGAGGCCAAATCAAGGAGCCACTGATGTCCCCTGTGTAGCTCCCATTCCCTGCCTAGGACTTTCCTTTTGAGCTGCTTTGAGGGGAGCGAGGATGAAAGGAAATGTGGTAGAAACACAAAGCATGCCTGGTTTATTTTATTTATGACTAGGCTCCACTTAAAAGGAAACCAGCATTATCAGCTCCTGCAGCACGGAGTGAGATGAGTAAATGAAAGAGGAGATTTTCGTTTATGATTTGGAGCTAGAGTTTGCTCTTATATGGGCATCTCCACCAAGCGTTGCTTGCTGCCACCTTGCTGCTATTTGTGTCACGGGGCCAGCCTACCCTGATGTGCAGGAAACGGAGCTAGGGTCCTGCAGAGGTGAGAGTGTGAAAGCTCAGAGAGCGGTTGAGCGCGAGCTGCAGGTATTTCCTCTGCTCGAGGCTATTGCAATGAGCACCTCTGCAGCCTCACGTCCGAACCAGCCACCACTCGTCCCTTCCATGCTCTTAACCAGCAAGGTTTTCTGAACTCCCTAACTCCTTGTTTGGTTCCCCAAGGAAAAGGCGGTGAAGTCATGCCCTACGTTGAAGCAGGCTGTACTTCCCTTGCTCCAAGTGGGAAGCAGTGCTGGATTCGGAGCTATGCCCTTCCTGGCAAACACGTGAACTGGCACGGGTCGTTGTTTATGGCACAGGGTTCCCAGAGCCAATATTTGATCACCCATAAATAATTGCCCCATTGGATACGCAGAGACCTGATTCACCCTGCTCCTCTGTGCTACCTTCCAAACTCCCCGGGGAGACATCTGCCTCTTTCTTCCTGGTGATTAATGGGGAGGAGGAGAGCTGGCGCGGGACCTTGCCCTATTCTTCTGCACGAGCATGGGGGTGTACCCAGTGTCCTTCCATGGTGGTCTCTGGCTCAGAGCTAAAGCAAGGGCAGATCCTGAGAAAGAGTGGGAAGCGGGGAAGCGTGATGCTCTCTGCCCAGTTTTAGCTTGGATTGATTGGATGCTTGGGTCCTAGGGAATGCGGGAAATTCTGCCAAAGGTCCCCATTCATCCCTTATAGACTAAATTAAAGTTGTTCTATCTTCCCCCTTCTCCAGAAAAGCCACTCAGAAGTGTTTCCTAGCTATTTCCCCAGTGAGATTAGTCTTTGAAGGTCAGTTTTCCCAGGTCTGATCCTATGCTGAATGATTTAATGCCTTAAAATTCATGGGGAGGGCTCCTGCACTCAGGTATGCATGCACATAGCAGTGGCGTGTCAGCCTCTCGCTGATGTTGTCCTCTGCAAGCCTTGTGCCAGCTCCTTGGACAGGAGACCACATGGCAGCAGATATTAGCAGGGCACAGGCAGGTCATGCTCTGCCTACCAAAGGCTTGGATTCCTCTTCAAAGAGGTTGTGTGCAGGTTAGAGCCACAGTCACACGTGTACGGGTAGGTTTGGAGAAGACAGAGAGGAGAAGGATGGCTGGAGCTAGGAGGAAGGAATGAGCTCTTGGGCTTTGCTCTCTGCTGTGCTTCAGAGGCTGGTGCATCCCATGTGCTGGAGCCCTGCAAGCTCTGGGCAGGCTTAATGAGTAAGTTTGGTCCTAGAGCAGGTCCAGGTTGGGATCAGGCAATCATTGGCATCCAGGGAGGGAAGTACAAGAAGCTTGAAAGAAGACACTAAGTGTCACAAACTTCCCAGCCAGCTGTTCAGCCCAGCCTGAGGTGACCTTTCCTAAGCACACAAACATGCAAATAATATTTACCCGGAGGAAGAAACGCCAGCCTCAAAGACAACACAGGCCTTCCGAGCAGGCAAGCAGCCCAGGAAGCATCTGCCCAGAAAGCTGCCATCCATCAGCGAGTGTCAGTCCAGCCCGTGGGCTGCTGAGACGTCTTGGAGTCGGCTCTGCCTCCGACCACGATGAGTCGTTTTGCCCCAGGGCACCTCAGCAGTGGGGA
>JAVCKT010020199.1:0-11734 GCA_032273925.1 Rhynchotus rufescens | reverse complement strand
TTCTAAAGAGGAATAGGAATGTAGCAGTAT
The DNA here is from genome assembly GCA_032273925.1 of Rhynchotus rufescens. Classification (NCBI taxonomy): domain Eukaryota; kingdom Metazoa; phylum Chordata; class Aves; order Tinamiformes; family Tinamidae; genus Rhynchotus; species Rhynchotus rufescens. Next base: position 11,704 of record JAVCKT010020199.1, on the reverse strand, counting down.
TAATTTTTCATCTGCTACACCAATCACACTCTTGTCAGGGTGAATTTACAAACGTAAGTAGAGGAGAAAGTAGATGGTTTAAGCTTCATGAAAGTAGACGCTTTAAGCTTCATGGTTTTACCTGAGGCATCTACAGGGAAGGGATGAGACTTGGGACATTCCAACCTAGGTGAAGCAAATTAAATACACTGATGGAGCTGGAACAGATGGCTGAAGACGGCATAGAGTAGATTAGGAGACAGAGACTGAAGAGACTTCAGACTGAGCAGCTACAGGACATTAGAGATGCTTCTGCCCTTCATCTGCGTTGGATACTATCATATATCATTGTTGGCACTGAGGGGCTGGCAGGAATAAAAGACAGGAGTCAATAAAAGCAGGAGTCAAGAAATATATCAGAGAAGCCATGATTCTATATCTCTGGATTTTTCTCTCACATTTTCACCACTCTCCTCCATCTTCCTCTTCTTAGCATCTCTTTCATCTATGATCTTTCCTTCTCCTCTCCTCCGTCTTTGTCTTTTACAATGCTTCTTGCTATTTGGTTGTTCTTTCTGTCCTTCCCATCAGTGATGATAAATCACCTTTTTGGATGAACATCATCAACATATCAGACTCATCCTTCTTTTGACCTTCTCGGCTCTGAGCCACATCCACAAGGTAATTATGATGGAGAGGAGATCATCAGTTAATCCGGTGAAACAGGAACTGATCCTTTCCTCTTTGCTTGGAAGCCACTAATCCTTCCTTTGCCACTCCTATATGTTCAGTGGAGACTTTACATTCTTCTAGCCATCATTCTGTGGACCCATCTGGGGCATCTTACATTAAGGGTGCCACATAGCCATGCATATATATGCTTCTCTTTCCCTTTTTTTTTCCTTTACCTTGCCCTTTTTTCCCTCCCCCAACACACATCTGCTCACGCAGTCACAGAGAATTCGTTTCATCTCACCATTGAACCGTTTATTTCTTTCCAGAGAGTTAAAAGCCTGTCTCCATTGATTTAGTGAGTCAAGAGTGGCTGGGAGGGAGGGGGAGAAGAGAAGAATGAAAGAAAGAAAGAAAGAAAATAATGAAAAAAGGTCTTGGGAACATCTGGAGTTGCTCTTAAGCAAGATGCAATATTCTCAGCCAGATGTTGAGTGGCTGGCTTCTACTTGGGAAACGTCAACATGTCAAATGTTGAAATTCCACCCGACACCACCTTCCCTTCCCTCCATGCCCCTCCTCAGCTGCCTCCTTGCCAACCTTTTGTTGTGCTTCCCACAGCAGCCCTTTCTGATAGCACTGAGAGGAAGGAGTGATTTGTTCAGTGGCTTGCTACACGTCATGGGGAAGTACCAGTTGGCCAGCTTTTGACTTGGAAACTTACAGATTATCAAGATGAGGGATATGCAGCAGTTGGCCGAGCTTTCCGTGGTGCTGGTTGAGATGGATAAAGCAGAGGCAATTAAGGAGACATCTGTAATGTTTTCAACGAACTGGGACTACAGTTGCAGTAAGTCAGTCTGGATGGTGAAGCCGTCTGAGATCTCAAGCTGCAAGTCTTTCTCCACAAATCCATGGCCTACCAAAAGGCTTCTTCTCTCTTCCCCTTTGGTTTTCTACCTAGCATAGATTTCACTATCAGTTTATAGTCTTGGGACATGGGAAGAAGCCAGTTCCTTCCTCTGATCCACTCCTCTCAGTCTTTTCTTTCTCCTTCTATACACACTTCCATGCTAGCAGGGCTGTTGTTGAAAAACCATTGTAATATCTATTTTCCTCACAAGCCCTGGATTCAAACTGGGCATTTTAGCCGCTGCATGAGCAGCATGTAATGATTCCTAGGGGTCATCTCTGCTCCAAAACACAGCTATCTCCCCCTAAAAATATGGGATTAAGAGAAAAGAGATGGCAGTTTGGCAACCCAGTGCCCATCATTTTGGCTGAGGGAAAAAGTGAGGTTACATTTCTCAGATTTCAAGCATCCTCTCCTCACAATGTGCTGTGAATCTCATTTCTGGGAGTCTTTCACACTTTTGGGACACCAGGTTCCTAATGCAGCCTGGGAATTCACTGCTAGAGCTGGAAACTCAGTTTTGAGGTGGACACCTCCTAGGTTCCCCATGAGGAAATCAAAGAGACTCTGAGAGATGCTGACAGAGATTCTTCCCTCTGTTTCCATTGCAGCTCTGGTCTGAAGATGCTGCACCATGCAGAACAGGAGGGCTGTGTCCAACATCTTCTTGCCCTAGGTCTGGTTCACACAAAAGCTGTCTGAACTTTGCAGAAACACCTAAAAAGTGTAAAGAAAAGCTCCTTCTCAATCCCTGGGTGTACTCAGATGACTAGATATGTCTCCGTGAGTCAGCCAGGATGAAGGCAAGCACTGTCTGTGGTCTTGGGATCACGTCCTCCTAGAAAGGAGCTTTTGAACAGATCACTTTTATTGAATCATTATCATTGCCTAGAGGCACTCATAGCTGTGTAAATGAGATATGAGGGTTTATATTGCCTCCAGAGCCGGCTGGGAGAGCAGGGAACTAATGCAGGGAAAGAGAGAGCATGTCAGTGAGAAACCTGCGTGGCCGAGGAGGTGACGTCCTTCCTGAGCTGGACATGCTCCATGTACCGCGACACCCCAGTGTAACAGCAAGAGGCAGAAGGGTAAGCATGACTGCTGGGGGTATCATTCTTCATGGGGTGTACAGGGCCCATCTGTCAGCAGCCTGAGCTGGTACCACAAAGTTGTGCTCTTGAACAGGCCCTTCAGCTGAGTCCTGGACACAGTTCATCACCGCTCGCACCATGGGGCCCATCAATCATGGAGCTAGGGCATCCAGCAGCGCCAACCAGGGCAGTTTGGGAGTGAAATATTCCTTTTTTTCTACCAGTGGCTCTGACTTATAAATTACGAGCCATAAGGTGAAAAAACAGAACTAGGAGTTATTCAGAGGAAAATTCCAACTCAGGAGGGCTGCAGAAAGGAACAGAACCTAACGAAGAAGATGGAAGACTGGATGGCACTCACTATGCATTATGCACAGGCAGGGCTGTGCCAGCTCCCTTCCCATGTAGGACACTCTTCCCTGTGAAGACTAGGTCCGTTCATTCTAGCCCAACCACATTTTCTGCACCTCTGGCCTCAGCTCCCTGTGTCCTTGCTCCAGGAGACTTCTCTAGCTTGTTTCTCTTCAGCTACCCACAGCTCAAGGCCCTTACTCAGTCCCTCTAATGAGAAGAATAACTATTTCTAATCATCAGGACCACCCACTTTCATTCAGGCCATCTTAAGTATCCACAAAGGAAAAGGCCACTATAGCCAATATTTGCCACCATTCAAAGCCAAATACACTTCTGGGGACCTCAAATTGATCGGGCACAGTTCCCTCACACCAGGGAAGGCTTGTCTTGGGGGCCTTGGCTACAAGGAGGGACAGTCTGTATGTCAGGGAGGTCCAACACTACAAGTACAGAGGACTGTTGATCTACAAAAAACATCGGTGCTGAGGGCTTTCTGCTCTGGTTGCAGGTCGAGCTGAGAGATGAATTTAGGACTCACACACTCACTTTGCAGTGTCGCAGGGCTACTGCAGCTGGGATCAATTCCAAGGATAAACTCCTGTTTGGAGAAGGGTCCCCTTGAATGCTGCTCTCCTTACTTTCCAATCAGCTTCATAGTCCCAAAGCTCAGCTTGCCCATTCCATTTTGTTGTTAGTAGAAGAAGCAGAGAAACCAAAGGCTGTTTTTTTGTTTTGACTCTGCAGGATAAAGTCAAGGACAAGCTCTACAAGTATGTGGTGGAAAGTAGCAGGACCAAGGCATCGTGTCTGGTTCTGCTGTGGAGATAGTGCCAGCCTCAGACTACCTTGCACTTTCCTCTTTTTGCTGAACTGAAGCTAAAGGCATCTATCCAAAGCACAGCCTCCAACTTGAGGCTTTCCACTCTACCATGGTCCAATGGCTTCCTCCTGCAGAGTCTCTTCTCTCTCTCCTCTTGAGCTCAGGGGCTACCACTGAAGCTTCAGATGATGCACCACTCTGTGTTGACTACAAGTGCTCTAGAAGCAAGGAGCACTCAATCTCTGGAGGATCACCAACTGATCCTCACAATGCCTTGATGCCAGTAGTGCTGTCCCAATTTCCCCCAACCTTTGCTGATATTCCTGTGCTCCCCTCTGCCTACTGACTCTGCAGTTCCAAGGTGGTGCTCCCTTTCCTTTGCATTTCCTTGGCTCACTTTCCATTAACTTTCTGTCCTGTCAACGGTCAGGAGAGGAAAGTGCTGACTAAGAAGTTTCAGCCATCCCAGCTGCTCAGCACGAGCTCCTCATTATTACTGTGAGCTGATGCAGCAGCACAGAAGCGTTTCGTGCACAATGGGCCAACCCAGCGCAAGGCTCAGGCTTTTTCCCCCGAGTGCTCAGGGCATGGTGCTTCACTGTGGGGTGGAAATTGTGTCATACCTTCTGCAACGAAGGGGGAAATTCCTAGTTCAGGGCAGGATTACCAGGATACAGCACAGAGACAGGCTTCTGTAGAAGCATATCTTAGGCTTTAACGTACCTTCCGAAGGAGCACCTTGCTCTGCCTTGCCCGGAGAGGAAGCCCATGGAGACACCTTCTCCTCCACCCCATCACAAGCAGCAGCTGCAGGCACGAGATCAGATGGGTCCCCAGGCCCCTGTCATGTCCTGCCTGCCACACCAGAGATGTCTTCTATGACTTCAGCCTCAGCAGAAGTGGAGGCAAAGGGAGTGGGGTGGTCAGGCCAGGCACAGGTGTTGAACAGGAAGCAAGATATCTGAGTAGAGGTCCTTTGATGGTGAGGGGTCTGCAGGAAGCAGCATTCTGCTGCTGCCACCTCATTCATGCCACCATAGGCACCTTGAAGGGTCAGGATCCAGGTCTCAAAGCTCCCAGGCAGCACAGGAGGCTGCAAGACGCTGTGTGTCTGCCTAGGCAGGCAGCCCAGCAAGTCCTCCAGACGCTGGCTGGAACACAGGCTCAGGTGGATTTGGGGCAGAGTCTGCCCAGCCAGGGGGTCGGGAGCGCAGCTGGCCCCACTTCCCAGCGGCAATGGGTAATGACAACCAGGTGAGCGGGCGGCGATAAGCCCCGAGGAATGCAGAGGCAGCAGCTGCCGGCTCGCCGCGCGCTCAGACCTTGGATGGGCCAATTAAGTAAATAGAAAATTTGGAGTGCTGGATCAAAGCTGGAGCGCGCAGGCTCTATTTATTTGGAAAAGGTCAGATTATATTGGCAGATGTGTTAAAAGGGAGAGGAGAAAAAAGCTTTCAAAAACACTGGCCCTGATTTGAGGTTTCCTGACAGGCGGGTCAGGGTTTTTCTTTCTTTTCAGGCCATGGGTGGGTAGGAGCATTGGCAGCACTCGCAAGGAGAAGGGTGGGAAGGGCACATCCGGCAACTTTGCCTTTTCTTCCATGTCTGGGGCTCCCAGCCCATTCCTCGCTCGTTTTCCCAGCCATGATCCCATCTGTTAGCAACAGCCAACCCCTCCAAAAGCAGGGTCCTAGTTCAACAGCGGAGTCCCACTTTGCTGCCCTGGCTGGAAAATTTCTGCAGCCCCTGTTCCCAGCACAGGGGTGAGGCTGGAGGTTCCCTGATGGCCTGGAGGTAGCCCCTAATGCAGACCTGATAGACACCAGCAGCTCCATCCTGCTCGCCAAATCACCGTCTGGGGAGACAGAAGCAGGAGACACCAGGAAGGTTTCTCACCAGAGAGTCCGGGGACATCCCTGGTACCATCAGCACTGGCATTTCTGAGGCCACAGCACAGAGCCATGTGCCAGGGTCAGGGCGGAGCAGATACCCTCTGATCCTGCATCTGTCCCCTCTGAACCCAGTCCTCCAGGTCTCGTTCTCATGGGCCTGCCATGTCCCTGCGGCTGCTATCACCTTAGCCAGACAGCCCAGGACCGCAGGGCTCAGCTCCGCTCACAGCTCAGCTCCCAGGCCTTGCTGGAGGGAACTGCCCCTCCAACCACTACAGCCAGAAGCTGGGAAAGGAGAACTTGGAGGAAAACAGATGTCATCTCCTGTGGCATCCTGAGGACCTCAGGTGGCTCATGGAGACCTCAGGGCCCTGGATCCCTGGGCTTTGGCAATGCAACCCTGGCAGCAGGACCCTCAGTGAGGAAAACCAGAGCAGGGAGGAGCAAGAAGGGAGAACACCTGGGATGGGAGCAATGCTCTGTTCTGATGGGAGAGCTGTACTTGGTGCAGGAGACGGAGCCCGGCAGCATCCATCGCCAAGGTGGGAACGGGTGCCGAGAGAGACACACGTAGCAGGGAGAGGAATGCGTCCGCGGGGCGGCAGGAAATGGTTGAGCTTCGGAGTGCGGGAGCCGCCTTGTAAGAAAACAAACAGTGGCCCAGGGCGGCGGGGGTGCAGCACCGTCGGAGCGGGGGCAGGAAGCGGGCTCCAGGGCCAGGAATGCCGGCTATGTCCTCACCCGGGGCAGGTGTGCCCGGCCAGGTCAGCTCCCCAGCCGGCGCGCCCGGCTGCAGGATGCCGGGAGTCCCGGAGTTCCGCTCGTCAGCATGGCCAGGATGGGGCTGAGAGCGGCCAGGGATGTGCCAGCCCTCCCTGGCCCCACGAGGCATCCACTCCCCATGCCTAAAATCGAGGGAGCGTCACTTCCCCCATCCCGAAAGTGTTTTGGATGCCTGTGTGTGAAGCAGATGTGGTGCACAGCCTTTTCCTGGGGATGCAGGGTCTTATCCTGGTGGTGCTGGGGCAGGCACAGCCTTGCTGTGTGCTCAGAGTCCATGTCCCAGGGGGAAGCCTCCTGACGAGGGACCCCAGGGAGCAGCAGGAGAGTGATGGAGGTTGTAGGCTCTGCGTGCTGGTTAGAGAGGAGGTGGGTTGTGTCAGACCAAGCATCCCGCCCGCTTGGCGAGGAAGGCTCGTCCATCCATCTGTGAGGAGCGCGGAGGAGCCCTTGGGCCAACCTGCCATGAGTCTCCCCTAGCCTCCAGGTGGGATGAGGACCTTGCCACCCATAGCCCAGCACTGGTCCAGCAGCAAATGTGCCAGACACCTGCCACCACCACAGCCACCTGCACCTCCATGGGCTCGGGTACCTGGCACCCCAGCAGAGAGGGATGCTCTACCCGGTGCCAGGCTGACCTGCAGCCTCACGGATATTTCTGGATTCCTTCTGTCCCATTTATAGGACAACATGGCACAAAATGTCGACTGGATCAGTGCTGTTTGGAAACTCCGCTGGCTCGTAATATAATATCTGGCAGGGGAGTCTACAACTTTATCTGCAACAGATCAGGTTGGAGCAAAACCTTCTGAGACAGCATCTGGAAGTGGTTTAACCTTCGCCAAGTTTTGCATGAAATACCAATTTTCCACCCCTTTCATTTAGTTTATTGAAATTAGGAGGGGAAACTCCCCCTCCTTCTTTCTCCCACTCCCCCTGCCCTTGGTTTCTCCTCCGGGGCCGCTCAAGTTCCCAGATCTTTTCTGGGAAGGACGTCATGTAGTTGCGCCTCCGTCCTCGAGCACCTCCCCGCGCCGTGTCAGGCCGTGGAGCGCGATTGCCTGTCTCCTTGGAGTGCGATTTATCTGCTTTGCAGGGGGGGGGCCTGGTGCTGTCTCAGCTCTTGGGTGCCCATGGGGTGGCCGTGGGCCCTCCACGGCTCAGAGCGGCAGGGGGATCTCAAGAGCAGAGCCAGCTCATCCATCACCTCATAACCCAGCCCAGCCGGGGCTTCACTGCCTCCTCCCCACAGCCTCCTCCTCCTCTCCATTTCTCTGATCATCACCACCCTTCACCCAGCTCTTACTCCCATTTTCCCAGTCCTCCTGCTCCCTTCTCTGGGTCCCACCAGCAAGGGGGATGCAGCATCAGTGAAAAAGTCCTCCGTTTGCTGCCCTCCTGTTGTCCCTGAGACAGCCTCGCATGTGTTGGGCAACAGTCTGGGGACAAGTCCTGGCATGCCGAGCAGGGACACAACTCATCGCACCTGAGTACCGTTCCCACCAGGCTGCTCAGCACATGGAGCCTGAACAGGAGCCGGCGCTGAGCAGCTCGAGGCATTAGGAGCCGACTGCCAAGCTGTGCCAAGTCGCTGCAGATGGAGAGGCTTCAAAGGATGAATGTTTTAGCCAAACCTGATATTTTCATCAAAACACCCAGAGATATGTTCCCAATTCCAGCGTGAGAGCCTGCCAACTCGCACGTCCTTGCTCCAGAGCAGGGACACATGAGCTTCTTAGTAAACCATTGAATGGATTTGAAAATCTGGCCAAATTCTGTATTCAAGCTCTATTTGGAGAAACAATTGAGGTTTCCAGAGCCTGAAAATTTCCTTTTAAGTGTATCACCTGAAGCAGAGGCCTGGCCCAGAAAAGCACCTCACAGAGGAGCAATTATCCAGCACAGGACCACGGAATTGTTACCAGCCCTGCTTATCGTATCCCCATCGTATCTCCTGCAAAGACACAGCTGAGGAAGACGCTGCCGAGTTGCTTGCTGTGCCTGGCACGCGCGTCTCCTGCGCTGCTGGCGGGGCCAGCTAGCTCACGTGCTGTGTTTGCAAGGGGCGAGCAGCTGTTTTGGGAATGCAGCTGGCCCGCCCGCCCTTTCGATCGATTCGCATGTTTGACAAGGTGGCTGCTGACCGCCGGATCTTGCCGTTCCTGGCATGGAGCAGCACCAGTATGTTGTCCCTGGAGGCCGCCAAGCGGGAGATGAAGGATGGGGAGTCAGCTCTCTTCCTACCAGAACAAGGCTTGGGGACAGCAAGTCCCAAAGGGAAGATGTGCTGGAAAGCAGGGGTCTTTGTCTCAGCAAGAAACTTGGGCACCTAAGTAGCTTTGATTTTCTGGATTTAAAACAAATCTTAGTGATGCATGGAAGTCTTGCCTGGTAGCCCAGCTGGAGACAGCACCGGCAGACGCTGAGCTGCCTGCGGCTTCCACCAACACAGACAAACCTCAGTGCAGGGAACTGTCCTTGCAGAACTCTTCCTCTGACACCCAAGAAGGTGGGGAACATCTCCGGACCGAAGTGGCGCAGTCCCGTGTGGCCAGGGCTGTGGAGACAAGCTGGTGCCCGAAGCGGGATGCCAGCTTGGAGGCAGCTCCAGCCGCACCGAGCGCCGGCTGCTGCCGAGGAGCAGAACCCTCCGTCCCAGAGCCAGGCAGCTCTGGTAGCTGGCAGGTACCTCGTCCTGTTGCCATGGGGGCAGAGAGGCACCGTGTTGGCACCACCTGCCACTGCAGGGTCCCGGCTTGTCCCAATCCCAGCACCAAAGAGGGACTTCAGGCACTCACATGGAGAAAATCTGCAATTCTGCTTAGTCTGTGCCCATAAACAGGAGGTCTGAGTTCTCTTTACATCTGGTTTCCCCAGCCTGTGCTTTAGCGACCCCGACCATTGCCCGAGTGAGAGCAGCACACAGGTCTCCTGTGCATCGCACCAGCCCTGGCTCTTGCTTGGCCAGCATTCACACCCTGAGTCTTGGACAGTCTTTGCTGGGAGAAGTCCCCGTGGCCCAGGTTTGCAGAGCCAGACAGGGGTCTAGAGGATTATTCTGCAGAGACCCGAGTCACCTTAGGCTGTGGCCACCTTCCACGGGTGACCACCAGCCCACCGTGCCCCTCTCAGCCAACAACGGGGCACCCGCTCCTGCACCAGCTTCCTCCCTTCGCTGCAGCACTCAGTTGCTGCCAGCACTGGCGGGGACCATATGTCCCTGCTCTGCTGTTGTGATGCTCCTGCCAAGGCTAAGCACCACTTCCTGCAAATCCGGCTCCTGCCAAAGCGGGAATTAGAGGACTTCAGGGGCCTAGTACCACTCGGATCAACGCCACCACACACACACACACGCAGTGTGTATGGGTGAGGTGAGGCATAAAGTGCCCCCTTTAGACTCCCTCTGTGGTCAGAGCTGTGTTTTCGTCTTGCCCGGGACCATCCACTCGCATGGTGTCAGTCCTCCCCCATGGGATGTACTTGTTCCTGCTGGGCTCAAGAGGCCTTTGGGAAAGGACAGAGAGGGACCCTCTGTCCCCGCTGCCCACTCACCTCCATCCAGCATCCTGCCTCTGTGTCCTCCTTCCCCACCCCAAGACCCTCTGGCTCTGCTCAGGAGCTGCCTCTCCAGGCAGGAGGGAGCAGGGGCACCAGCTCTGAGAGCTGTCCCCAGCCAAGGAGGGTGCCCACCGCCTCCAGACAGAGACACACTTTGGAAACTGCCTTTATCACTCTTGGGAAGGACAGGAAGGGCATTTGTTCCTCCGCTGGCATGGGGCCTGTGGAGCCAGGCTGCCAGGCAGAGAGGGAGGAGAGACTAAGCGCCAGCGAAGAGGAGAGGGGTGGAGAAAAGAAATGTATATAGAGCTTAAAAGCGTATTTACTGTGTCCTGGACTTTCTTCTCCCTGTCTCTGCCCCCAGGAGGACAGTGAACATCCTACGTGAGATCAGGGAGCAGAGATGCAATTGCATTGGTTTCCCATCAGCTCCTGGCTCCTGCGAGATGTGTGAAGGTACTTCTGCTCTGGAGGGAAAGAAAGTGTTACAAGGGGTGCCAGGAGCATTTCCAACCTGCCCTTCTGCATGCTGGATCTGTCCTGTGGCCTCCCAGCCCAAACACCATGCGTGGACTGGACAGGTCAGCTGCAAGCAGCAGGTGCCATGGCTTGGGATGGGACCCTTATGGATCACGGGCATGAGATGGGTCCCTTATGGATCACGGGCATGGGATGGGACCCCCTAAGAGCCACGAGCAGGGATGGGACCTGTAGGGAGTGAACCCTGGAGTGCTGGTGCAGAGTCAGGAGCTGCAGCTGGTGGGAAGACGTCCATCGTGCTGCCCACACTGGCAGGGGTGGCACCCCACAGTGAGCAGGAGATGGCCCTCCGGGATGGAGAGGAGCAGGAGGAGCTGAAGGACTCCAGGAAAACACAGGTCCCATTTGGGGTGAGGATTTATAGAAAGATCCAGAGACAGCTCCAAGTAGATTTAGACTGTAATTCACATCCAGCCACTCTAATCCACAGGTGAGACCCCAAAATGTCTCCTCAGCCGTGACCCAGAGCACCTCTCATTTGCTGCTCATCAGCACTTCCAACAGACCCCTTCCTGTTTCCAGGAACCAATTTCAGAGGGACAGGAGGGCCAGTCCAGCCAAGGCTGCAGCCGCGAAGAGCTCCTTGGGAACAGCTCCTTGGGAACAGCTCCTTGGGAACAGCTCTTGACCCTGCTCTGTTCCAGGACCATCCTGGTGTTCAGAATGCTGGTGCCTTCCCCACAGACCACTCAGCACAATGGGAAAATCCTCCCAAAACAGAAAACACTTCCAGGTTTTCCTTTGCACTTCTGGCAGCAGCTCAGTCTCAGAATTGGAGTCAAAAAGCCAAACCACTGCTCTGATCCCACTCCACCTCCTGCCATGCATCTCTGGAGGGGCTTGCGGAGCCAAGGGTGATTCATCTGTGCAACATAATTTGTGTGAATCGTCCTAATTTCCCAGTGCCCCACAGCTTCATTCATGCACAGAATTGCACCTATCTAATTAAAGGTGTGAAATGATTGCCTTACATCAGTGCTAGGCTCTGGGTACAAACTGCTCCGACAGCTCACAAATGGCTCATTTCACTTTCTTTTCTTTCTTTCTTTCTTTCTTTCTTTCTTTCTTTCTTTCTTTCTTTCTTTCTTTCTTTCTTTCTTTCTTT
>JAVCKT010020198.1:12444-25784 GCA_032273925.1 Rhynchotus rufescens | reverse complement strand
GTGAATTATTAAGTTTATTGCCTCTTCCATAGGACAGTGAGTTTCCGGAGTCGTATATTGCCACCCAATTCGGTATGGATGGAAGATGCAAAGCTGAAGAGCCTACAGATTTGCCACCCTCAGGTATGTTATATTGAAGTATATTAATGAATTACAAAAACAGATATTAAGAATTGTCTTTTAAGACTAGTGAATCTTTTTTTTTTTTTGCTTAGATTCTTCTGTCCTCTTACCTATTTAGACCTGATTTTCTGTTGCCATTTTATTATTATCTATATGGATTAACACTGAAAAATAGAAGATCTTTCAGAAGATTTTTCAGTGCTTTATTTTATATATTTTCATTTTGTGTGAAGCAATACCTGCCTTTATGCCCAGCCCATGTGGTTGATGACACATTTTTGAGATTTGATCTTAAATTGTCAAACGAATCCGTGAACTTGCTTAATCTATTTGGACGTCTGGATATATTTTTCAGTAGCACTCTCTGTATATTCAGGTGCTGGATGCTCTCTTAAATCCTGTGAACAAAAGTGCAGACTGCTAGGCTGAATTCGACACAATATTTGGGGCAGAATGTATGTTTTACAGCAGTGTGCTGATGGTGTTTCTACCTATAGGAACGGAACATCTTCAACAGGATCTTCGGCGGGTTTCTCATGAGGAAGGCCTTTGAACTGGGGTGGGCAACTGCCTGCAGCTGTGGGTGAGTTGCAGACTTGCAATATTTATATGATCCAGACCATAGTTCATGCATTCACAGGTCAGCAAACCAAGCTAACCAATGTAAGTCTGACTAGAAGAGACCTAGAGGCTTGAGTGAATGTGGCAGGACACAGCAATACTAGGCTTAGGCCGTGCACCTCTCACTTATAAACTGAGAGATTTGTAGCTGTCTTCTTTGAGCTTTTAACTGAGAGATTTATAGCTGGCTCCTTTGAGCTTAGTTTTTAAACATCACATATAAAGACAGGAATATATCCCTTTTGTTTTGTCTTTCCGAGCTACTGAGATAGACCTCTGAAGATGCATTTCCCTGCTGGACATAAAAATATTCTGACAGATACTGCACTGACAGATACTGCATCTTCTCACTATATGCACAAGAGAATTGGACTCTGAACGTCTAAAAAGTGCGCTGTTCTTGGAAAATACGACTGAGGTCATTACCCAGCAGAGATCTGAGTGAAATTTAATGGTGAGCGAGTGCAGAGCCTGGTAGAATGATGAGACAAGATAGTCAGCGGTGTCGTCGTGTCTCCTATATAGGAGTGTGTACGTGTATGCATGGAAGCTTCCTCCAGTTGTTTTTGTCTAGGGCAGTGGTATAGTTCTGCAGCAGTTCCTATGGCCTGTGCTTAATTGAGATTTACTTTCTAAAATCTCCCCATTAAAAGGAGGGCAGTGAAATAGCTTCTGTTCCTCCAAGCACCCTAGTTTTTCTTGAGAGCAAATTTTTGTTTTTCTTGCTCAGGGGTTCCAGGCCTTTTATTGTATCTGTTGATGACATCATGTTTCAGAGACCAGTTGAAGTTGGGTCCTTGCTACTACTTTCTGCACAGGTAGGAGCTGATTTATTTTTGAAGAGCAGAAAAACTTGCCCTTCACATTGTTCCTCTTCATCACTGATAACGAACAGTGCCTTATGAGAGAATCTGACTTTTCCTGTTCAGCAGTAAAACAAAGCCTGTTTCAGGTTTCCAGCGTCCATGGTGAATTACTGATTTTATGTCCTATCTTAATCCTCTAGGTTTGTTATACAGAAAAGAACTATATCCAGGTTCGAGTACACAGTGAGGTTTTTGATGTAGATACCAGAGAACATCATACAACTAATATCTTCCATTTTACATTTATGTCGGAAAAGGAGGTCCCACGGATTGTCCCCAAAACATATGGAGGCAAGTACATCCAACTAGAGAATTTTAATTTTGACTCTGTGGGGAAAAAAGACTTCTTTTCTTCTTGTGATGAAACATTGTTCTTTTTAATGGATGAACTGTTGGTATTTTATTAATTTAACAGCATTTCATGGCAAAGTGCATGTATTGTGTGCTTAGATGGCGAGTGTGTTTTGAATTGCTCTTTAATACTGCTGCTCTGTGTAGCTGCCCGTTATTGCTCCCAAATTAACAGTACGTTCCCTCTCTGGTGCACATTCTTTCAGAGTCCATGTTGTATTTGGATGGGAAGCGACACTTCACTGAAACCCTGAGGGAGATCTGAGAGGCTGCCTGCCCTGAACGAGATCAGGCGCCGGCGATGACCAGCAGACAGCTGCCAAAAAGAGAGGCCTCTTCTAGCACTATTTATGTACTTGCCTATAAGGGGTTTCTTGGTCTCTGCTACTAGCTTCTTTTTTATTTTTATTTTTTTGAACCCTTGATGCAGGTTATTTTTAAGAAAAAAAGTGAAAAAAATCATCTTAATCTTTAAAGAGCTTCTGCCTGTCTACTTTTAGAGATCTCCTTGTCACCTTTGCCATCTTGTCACCGTCTGCCTTATTTCCCTTGATAGTTCCTCTGTGTTTCTCTGACGAAGGGTAGAAGTTCTGTGAGAAGAGCAGTGGATAAATGCAGATGAAGCCGTTTTGACCTACATCAGTGCGTCAGTTGGGTTCAGGATCTTGTTTTTCTTAACAAAGGCACAAGCATCTGGACGGCAGCAGCAGCTCAGGCGTTGCTGGAGTGTCCCTACAATACGAGTGGGTGCATAGACAAGCAGGTGTTTTCCACCAGCTGGGATTTTACAGGGTTGTTGCAGCCTCTGTTTTGGAGGCTTTTCTGTTCCCTGGGGAGCAGGCTGGGGTATGTAAAGAGAGCAAATGGCCAGATGGGCTGTTCTGCATTGGGAGAGAGCTGCTAGCCTCTTGTAAAAGATGTATATGTGGGAGAGTTGTGTCTTTATTGCTATAACTGCAAGCACGTTCCTGAATGAGTTATTCCTGGTAGGCTGTCTGATTGAGACTGGGAGGTGGGTTAATTGAGGTTGGAATCAGAGAAAGGCCAATGCTGCTAAAATGGAAATGGTTGTATTTGATAAATGCAGGAGTTAGGGGCCCAGAGAATGTGTTGAGCAGCTCCCAGGTGAGCTGCTGAACGGTGAGAGAAGGTTGTTCCCACCTCTGTGTAGGGCAAGACTCCAATGGAGTGAGTATTGCTCTGCTTTAGCGGTTTCTCTCTAAATAATCTAAATTATAGATGTAGATTATTTAGGTTTCTCTAAATGCCAAGTTTATCCCTGAAGGACAGTCACAAAATAGGTTGTCTGATAACCTACAGGTCAAAACTTCTGTGAAATGAGGCCACCCAGACGGCAGCAGCAGGGCTCAGTGGGGGTTAGCGGAGGGACTGCCACGTCTTACAGTGCCCGAGAGGGAGCTCGGCTCTCCCTTGTGTGCGTCAGACCTGCCAAGCGGGGAGGCAGCGCCTACATGTGGGACGACCCAGCCAGGGTGCCTGGAACAGGCTGATGAAACAAAGCCCTGGGGTGGGATAGTGTTTCAAAGCAGGAAGGTTGGAGAAGTGGAGGATGAGGAGGGGCAGCTTCCTCTGGCGTGCGCAGGGCAGGGGAGGCCAGGGGCTGGCAGGGCCGCGGCACCGCAGCGAGGGCGGCTGCCCCGTGTCGAGCACCTCCCTTCGGGCACACTCTGCTGCTCGGGCAGCTGCTTGATCTGACCATCTTGTCCTTTAATGGTTTTGAAACTGGGCATGTGTTTTGTGAGTATTTTATGTTTTCCTCCTCTTCATGCTTTAAAACTCTTTGGAAGTTGAGTAGGTCTCACTGGTCACACAAATAAATAACCCAAATTCTAGCCCTGTTGCTTCTACCCTTACTATGTGCATCGCTGTGAGGTGCACAAAGTCACAAGTTGTGAGATCTGTTTCGGAATTGCCTGTTATTTCTGACTCCCACATTTTTTTAGCATTGACCCGGTGGCCCTACATGGGTCACTAATCCGTAACGGAAGTTAAGCGAGTAGTGAATTCTTCCTCTGCTCATTTTCAGTTATCTTTAAAGGTCAATTTATCATAATCGATAAAGTTAAAGTTACCTGTTGGAAAGTGGCTGGAGAGGAGGAAGAGATAACCTATTGGGGAGGAAAGCGTGAGGGAGCTCCCTGGACACAGGCAAGTAAGTGAATTCAGCAGACGGAGCTGTCTGAAGGATGTGTATTTTCAGAGTTCATGCTATCTCAATGTGTAACAAACACAGTTTACTGCAGAAATGTATGTACAGCCCTATAGAATATGTGTGTGTATACATATCCATATATATATATAAAATTAAAAAAAAGATGATGTAAACTATGTATAGAAATAAAAATATATAGAATCTCTGTTCATGTACTTTTGGTCTTGGTAACTCCAAGCTGGCTCCCTCTTTCAGTACGGGCTAAGGCTGTCGGTATTTGAGGAATGTTATTTGTGAACTTCTCTGTGTGCCTTCATGAGTGATATCAAGTTTGGATTTCTTAAGAAGCTTCACATTCAGAAATAAAATATTTTAACCTGGTAATTATTATTTTAGGCTTATATTGCCACTAACTGACCAACCCCTTGCTGCTATGGCGTGACTAACCATTACCATGCAAGGCTAAGTGCATTAGTAATGAATACTTTTGTTTTTAGCTAACATACCTGCCTGTGGCTCTGTAGTGGGAAGTAAAAGTCACAGGTTTTCTGTGTCAGAAATAAAATGATTAAAAATGACTTAATAAAAATACTGTAACAACTTTTCATAATCCCTGTTGGCATGGTCGTGATTCCTTTGCAGCTGAGCACTGTGGGGAGGGAGCTGCTGGAGCCGTGGCAGCACTGGCCAGTGCAGGCTGGGTAAAATCCCTGCATGATCCATTGGTTTTCCTGGGTGTTCTCTTCCTTCTTTGTCAGTACCTGTTGGTGACCAACTTTGCTGCTCCTCCTCTGCTCAGATTTTGAACTGGGTAGGCGAGACGCTGTTTCAGCTTGGGCTAGGGCCCAGCTGGCAAGAGCAGACAGTAGATACTCGTATTTTATGGAAGCGTTGACGGGGGTTTCCGAAGGGGAAGAGGGTGGTTGCAATCGGAGCAGCGAGCCAGGCTCGGGTGAGGAGCGTGGGGCCTTCGGCTGCTGTGTTTTGCTGCAACACTCCCTGTGTGCTGCGGGAGCCCGCGGCGCGGGCACCATCTGCCGGCACGGCCGGGTAGGATGGCAGCACTTGGGGGTCGCTCCCTGGAACCGCTCTGTGCTTGGAGAGAGGGGGTCCCCCTCCAGGACCCCTTCCTACAGTTTTTCATCTACAGCTGGGACCAAGTGTCCGTCAGGCTCACTCCTAGTGTGGATTTGCTGGGCGGTCATTCACCGCCAGCGTGCCCAGCCCAACACGTGTTCAGGAGCCTCTTTGCTGAGGAACTGTTCAGATCCAAGTGGTCCGTGTGTGGTGGAGAAGCCTTTAGTCCGGGCTCAGAAGGGAACTTGCATTAACTTGGGAAGAAGCTGGAGCTCTGAAAATTTGGTCTTTTGGTTTGAAAAGACAAGCTCAAAATGGCAGATTCCTGCATGTGACCTCCCTGCACTTGAGAGAGGCCTGTAAATATCCCCAGGCCAAGTTCTTCAGAAGCAACTTAAATGAGACTTGCTGGTGGGTGCTCTTTTCTTTAGGTGACACTGTCCCTTCTATTTGCTGACACAGGGTTTAAAGGCTTTTAATTTTTGCCCCACTGGAGCTTATTTGAATGTGCTGATCCTACACCTGCGCATAAAATGGATCCAGGTATTTTACCACCACCATAGAGACCCCTAATTCACGTAATAGGTAACTGCTAGTAATGTGCATATAGAACAGGGAGGTTTACTTCTATTGCTGCCCCAGTGTTTCATTTTCACTATGAATTCGAATTAACTTCATCTGGCTAACTGAAAGCTGTATTTATCTTTGCCAACTGTGGACAACATGATTTTTCATCCAGTCTTTTCCTTCCTAAACTTTCCTAAGGGAACTCATCAGGATGTTAACTACAAATACATGAGGAAAAAAGAGTCACTGGTTTAACTCTTCCAACTCGTGAATTACATGAACTGACACAGTTGTCTTTCCTCATGCAGCGCTACCAGTTAAGGTAGCGTAGCTATGTTGATAGCTTAAAGAAGTAGCTGTTTTTCAACTTCAGACAAACTAGAAATTTAGTTCAGTGGCCGTAAGTGCACATTTGGCTGCAGGCTACTCCCAGTTGTCCTAGTGAACCACAACCAAGTTGCTGTTTGCCAGCTGTAGCTCCCAGGATGTGACCAAGCAGACAAGAGTTTACAGAAATGAAGCAGTCTAGCAGTAGCAAAACTTAGGAATCTAAGCTGCAGATGCCAAGGAAAGGGCATTTTGGGAAAAAACAAGCATCTAAGCAACACTGGCCAGATAAACATGGTTAAATGTAATTCATGATACTATCCTATAACTAAGGGGCTAGTCAAGCTCATCTTTAAACAATTAGAGCTAAAGGGGTCCACTGTGGTTAGGCATTAGTCGAATACAAGAAAGTAACAAAATTAATGAAATTTTATTGTCAAAAATCAAGCTGAACGTGACCTATGGAATTCAACAGAAGTAAGCCTCAGTTTAGCTTATCGAAATACTTCAGCTTCCCAGCAGGATCAGGAATTATCTGTGAAAGAAAGAAAAAGAAAAGGTTAGTCTGAAAATACAATCACGCAGCTACTGCTGTACTGCAAAAATCAACGCAACAGCACGTTGCCAAGTACGGTGTTCAGGCCAACCCACCACCACCACCTGAGGCTCCTTGTCAGCCGCCCTGACCCTAGGCTGCTACACCCTTTCTCGCTGTAGGTGCCTGAGAGCAGAAGGGTGCAGGCAGTGGAAGCGAGAGTGCAGGGTACCAAAGGAAGAGTCCATACACCCCAAGGCACGTACCTCCTTGTTGCCTACCCCAAAAGTAAGGTACAAGTTAACAGTGGCAATCTAGTGCTTTAGAATCTACTTACAGTTCTTCCCTTGGCCACCACACTCTCATGGCTTCCTCTGGCTTGATCTAATCAAATCAAACATGTTTAGAAGGTGGCAGGACTACCAAGGTCAGAGCATCCTCAAACAAGTGTGCTGGAACTACTCAATCTGCATGTTTTTCTACAGAGAAGTAGCTTATGCCTTTACTTCAGCACTTTAATAGGTCCAATAGGACTGGGAAGAGTGGTTTTCAGAAGAAATGTGGTAAACAAGCTGAAGTTAGAATTTTAATTTAACTATGAAGGTCAGAACTTCCTATGGTATCTGCTAGGCCCATCATCCCTCTTTCCTCTTAAAATCTTAATATCCAGCTTGTCCTGCTGAGACAAACCTCTACTAGCTCCTGGTCTCCCATCATCCTGGAGGAGTTTCATAGCCAAGGCATAAAACTAGTCTAACATTCCACTGATTTAGTGTCACTTAAAATGCATCCTTCTCTGCTTAGCAGCTGCTGGGACCTGCTTTTTTTCCCCAAGACAGCTCTTAAGGGAAGCAACATGACCAGCTGGCTTGGAAAAAGGCCCATCTCCGTGAAGCCGTGTGAGTGCCAGTGCTCCCCTCGGACGTGGGCAGCTTGGCCCCTGAGCAGGAGTGCCAGTGCTCTCCCGAGGCTCCACGCGAGCCTGCAGGACCCGAGTGCCACCAGCCATCGATGGCTCCTCTGGACCCCGGCAGCCACGTGCAGGGCAGCAGCAGGAGCGGCTGCGCAGCGCCGTGGGGCTCCCTCCTGGAGCTCTGGCTGCGCACGTGGCCCCTGGATCCTGGGCGGCCCCGGAGCATCCCTAACACCCGGGACCTCCAGCCGAGGCTCCAGGGCACCCATTCCTATATGCACCAGTAACTGAGGAGACAGCACCCGGCCCTGTCCTTCCAACTTGCACGTGTCTAAACTAACCTCCCCTCGAGCAGTGACCACAGCCATCTGGGGTCAAGGGCTCTTCACGTGTGATTAGCAGAATGTGAAAACTCTGAGGCTGATCCATAACTTCTGTTATTTTATATGAAACAGGTAATTACCCGAAGGCTCTGAGGTTACTAATACCTGAAACACTCCTAATAAAAATGACCATCACTCAATCTTCCTATCATCTCACTGAATGCTGCAACAATTTTGTGTTTTGCTTTAATGAAAGTGGTTGCTAGGTGTTTTCTAGTAGTGTGGGAATTTAAATATAAATTGTGACTTACTGTTTCACTGCCAGGTTTCCAGCCAGCAGGGCAGACTGCAGAGAGAAAACAAACAATGAAGCTAGTAAAAGTAATTATTTCCACTTTTTTTTTTTTTTTTTGGGTCTTTAATATTACTCTTTCTGAACTGGAAGTAAAACAGCACAGAACCATCACATGTAAATATCTGCAAATACTAATTTTTTTTTTTTTTAAAGTAAATTGATGGTGTCAGTGACACACTCACAGTTAGTACCATCTGCCACTCCCATTAACTGAAAGCTGCCTAGCCCTGGATGGGTGTTTGTATCTTGGTTTAATTCTCATGCTCTCCTAGACAAAACATTGCCAAAATAATATCTGAGAATAGACACCTATTCTTGCTGCTCTTGCCTATTCTTGACAAGTTTCATGATAAAATACAGGTGAACAACATCAAGACCTGGCTTGTTTTAAAACCAATGTGAGGGCAAGTCTGTTAGGCAAGAAATCAGCTCATAGTTCCCACAAAGTTCCCACTGTTCGAAAACATGACAATTGGTAACCTTTCTGTTCATAGGCAAACTGCAGCTGTACTTCTCCAGATAAAAATGCTTTTAAATGCCAAGTGAAATTGAGCCGAAATGAAAATTAAACTGCTTAATATCTGAATTTTTAAATAAATATATTTAAATAATTATGTGTTTAAGTTCACTATTTAAAGTGTACATTAAACATTCACCCTGTGGCTGAACGGGGCGGGGAATACAGCTCCACTCTGAGCCCCAATCGGAGAGAAAATAATGACCTGAAGTCAGTGACACTTTGTCAGGGAAAGATCACTCTGTAGTGCCTGTAAACTGGTGATCTAACCTTCACAGTCTCCGGGTGTTCCTTGACATGAAGCATTTCCAATTGTTTATTACAGATCACCATCAATAAATAACAGGGGACAAGGACTGCCATGTCGTACCTCTCAATTCTAGTCTACCAAAATACACTGAAATATGAGGCCTGGTTCTTCAGTACATCATATGCTGTGCAGACTTCTGCTTGTGGAATGATTTTTACATATATAAATATATTATAAATAATATACACACACACATATATATAAAAACATACATGCACGCCTCAATTTGACCTGAGAGCTGCTTTATGCTCTGCATTCTCACAGCGGTGTAAAGTGAATTCCTGTGTAATTACTACACCAGAGACAACCTAGGGAGGAAGGAGGCTCACAAAAGCCTGAAGCAGGACAATCAAACCACTTCAGATGCTTCACCATTCTACTCTCTGATGATACTGAGTTATCGAGTACCTTGCTTGCAAAAAGCTACAAATGCACCTTCCAGTCTAAGCAATTTCCATTTAAAATATATTTTAAAGAGCACCTTCTCCATGTTTGTCTGTGTATTGAAATGCTTGCACTAGACGAAGTGTTTCATCCACTGATCTCCCAACTGGAAGGTCATTCATTGTGATCTGCCGAAGGATCCTCTTATTGTCAATAATGAAAAGGCCTCTGTGAAAACACATGGATTTCTCCTTTTAGGAAATAGAAGTAGTTACACTGTAGTGTTCACACGCTGTTTTGTGTCTGCTGGATGGGAGGAATTTGATCTCTGCAAATACTGTACAATACACACTGGCTTACAATGCTACTTATGGGTAGCATCAAATGAAATGAGCTGGGGAATTCTCATGGCAGCCCTGGGGAATTCTCACTATGGAGCTGCTGAGTCTGCCAGCCCCAGTGCCATCTCCGCCCTTGTTCAGGCTCTTGGTGGCTCTACAGCATTTCGTGACTTCGTGGGCTCTTCAGCATTTATCCTGTCCCTCAGCACCAATGCCCAGGTAAAAAGTGCTCTTGCTTTACAAAAATACTACTTTCTGGTGTTGCTCAGCGCATTAGCAAAGGAGTATTTCTGCATCTGCGTGGGACTACTATGATTCGAAGCATATTAACAAGTATTTCTAAGTATTAAAGGAAGGCTTCACATGAACATTACTTAATGCAAATTATTTGGGCAGTGGTAACAAATCGTTGGTGTAGTGGGCTGCCAGACCAGTTTGAGCTGTGCCAATGAGATGGAAAAATCTTTTGTAGGTACACGCTGCAAGTTAGCTGCAGATTGCTAATACAGCATGAAACAAGATCATGGGATGTGTCTTCAATTTCACACAAAAAAAAAATCCACTCCAATAATGTATATGGGTAGCATAATTTCAAATATTTCTTTAACTGTGTAGTAAGATGTCCTACTCCAACAGAGCAAAATGAACTGAAAATGTGCAATACCGAAGTGTATGCCCCTGATCTTCCAGATACACGCCATAGTCCTTTGAAATCTGATGGGTCAAATCCGAAAGAAGTGGAATCTTCATTGGTCCAAGCCCTCCTTGTTTTCGAGGAGTATTGATCCTTTGAAAGGAGAGAGATATAGTAGTATTTTTTATTTTTATATCCTCTACAGAAAACCAAGCCATAAACCAGAACAGCAGAGGCAGGAATATTTATTGAAGGTTAGTTTTTTTTTTTTTTGTTCTGCCCACGGGGGAGTTGAATGCCATTAGCTGGGGCAGTGTAATACATTACTACAAATACTTGCAACCACGTACCTGCACTTTTTTTTTTGGTATTTGAAATATTTTGGATTGGGACATGATATATTTCAAGCAATATATATTAAGGAACCTTCAAAGATAAAGGTATTTTCATACATTAGAGTTTAAATTTTTTACCATTGAAATTTTTAAAAAAGTTTTATCAATGGCATCATGATTTTATACATTAAGTTATATTTACATACACTATAAATCTGGCAATACCATTCTTCAGCTAAGTTGCACGAATTAATATATTTTTTTTAAAATACAAAATACATACCATGCTAAGTGTGTGAACTTTGAGTCCACGGAACATGCTACTACTTCAGTGTTTATTGCTCTGAATTCTTCAATTCTGTCACTGAAGGCGATTATCTCGGTTGGACATACAAACGTACTAGATAAAAGACAAAAAAAAGTAAAAATTCCTTCAAACATCTAGAAAGTTCCCCATTTACCTTTTTAATAACTAGCTTCATCAAAGCAGTTTTTTTTTGAAGTGGGAAACAGGTTGTGGATTTCTCAGGAATTATTTCAGATTTTATTTTTTTATTGCCTCTTCAAATATACATAAAAATGCTGATTGACAAATTTTTCCATCTGATATTCTAGCTTAATTATAGAATCGCAGAATGGTTGAGGTTGGAAGGGACCTCTGCAGATCATCATATTACAGTTTATTGCTGAAGAAGATTATAAGCCTACAATTAGCTTATGATCTGGATGCAAGCGAGTTCACAACTACTTTTTCCTGGACTTTCCAAATATGAAGGGGCTGGATTTAAGCATGATATGCCAAGTCAGTGGAACATATTGTACTCTTTGGTGCAGGGCATGTCTGCTTGTTTTAAGTAGAATGGGGTTCCTTGGTAGAAAGCCGAAGTGTCTTCACTGAAACTGCAAAATTACTGCAGGGTAATGTTAAATATTTTAGGATGTGGAAAAAGACTCTCAATATCCCTCATACATACAGTACCTTCACAGATGAGATACTAACTTCTGTCTGCAGCAGTGATTTACAACATAACACAGAATATAAAGGTTGCCCAATTAGATGCTACAGAGGGAAGGTCACCATTTTGTCTGGAGAATTTATCAGGACAAATACTTTGTTTTTGTTACAATTTGACCACAATTATTAAAGAACAAAATCAAGAAATGCCTTTTCTCCCATTAACCCCTTCTCTTTGCCCAGACCCTCACCTGAAAGATGAAAGAAATACAGGAAAAAAAAAAGTGAATTATGAGTCAAATATGGAGGCACTCAGTTTAATTTGTCTACAGTGGCCTTACTTACAAGTCAAGAGGATAGAAAAAGAAGACAAGGTATTTTCCTTCATAATCTGTTAATTTTAGCTCTTTAAACTCTCCATTGATGACAGCTGTTCCTTCCCAGTAAGGTGCAGGCTTGGAGACTGAAATATAAAGAAAAGTCAAAGTAAGCGACTGCATGAAGCATATGTTCAACTAAAGGTCTTCATCAGCTGGCCCAATGTACATACCTTTCAAACTTATGTTTGAAAAATAATGTACTTCACACAACAGAAAACCCCAACTAACAGCTGGCCCAGGTTGCAGAGTGCTGATGCAATACTTATTTCTTGCTTTTGATAGGACAATATATAGCTGTAGAATATAGACAGGGAAAATACGCAACAAGGACTGCAAAAAATACCCTAAAACATCAGACACACACCCTAAAACATCAGACATGTTGTGTCTGAGATGGGGCATGCACTTCTCTCTGTTTTCACTTTATACAAACTCACAAATGATGCACCAATATGAGCACCAAAAATCAGCAGATAGGACTGACAAAATCAGTTTTAAGAATGCTGAAAAAAAAGTGTTCTTCCTCTTTTTTTTTTTTTTTTGGTAAAATTCTTGATCAGATTTCAATCTCAGGACTTCCCTCTAGTGTTTTTATGCTTTTTTACTAAGTCTTTGAAGATAAAGGCCTATTCTCACGCAAGGCCAAGTGAGAACTTGGGCAACTAGCGCCCAAGTTACTTAGACTGGCTGGCAGTTTTCCTAAATATTTTCTTTTGGGAAAAAAAAAAGAAAAAATGACAACCCTCACTGAATCTGTAGCCTAAAGTTATCTTCAACTAAAGATAACTAAAGTTATCTTCAACCAAATTCGCAAAGGAAGAAGAATTAAATAAAAGATGCTTCATTTTGATCATTTTAAAATGAACGTTTTTAACTTTTTTTTTTTTTTTCTGTTTAAAAATAACTTGCAGAAATGCTGCAATAGCATATATTACAAAGAGAGAGAGAGAGAGGGAGAGAAACAACTGGTTACGTGGATATCTTGGCTGCCTTCCAGTGTTTTCCACACCATCTGTTTGCCCAGGTTTAGAATTCACGTTCTTCCCTGGGTCCGTACAGCAAACGCGTACTTACCCCTGCCAATCCCCTCCGCAGGGATTGCGGCTACCGCGCCGCTTTTTGCCCCAACCTGGGGTTGCGCCGAGGGCAGTTGCCGAGGGCGGGACGCGAACACGCAGCGCTGCGCGCGGCGCACGTCGGCACCGCGAGGCGGGCGGGCGCGGGGGGCGGCCCGCGCTGCAGCCCGGCCCCGG
>JAVCKT010020198.1:0-10943 GCA_032273925.1 Rhynchotus rufescens | reverse complement strand
AAGACCTCCAGAGAAGGAGACTCCACAACCTCCCTGGGCAGCCTGTTCCACTGCTCTGGCACCCTCACAGTAAAGAAATTCCTCCCCACCTGGAAATGGAACTTCCTGTGTTTCAACTTATACCCATTGCTTCTTGTCCTGTTACTGGCCACCACTGAGAAGAGCTTGGCCTCTTCCTCCCTATATTCTCCCTTCATGTATTTATACATGTTAATCAGCTCCCCTCTCAGCCTTCTCTTCTCCAGGCTGAACAGGCCCAACTCAGTCTCTACTCATATGAGAGATGTTCCATTCCCTTAATAACTTTGTTGCCCTCTGCTGGACCCTCTCTAAGAGCTCACATCCCTCACATACTGGGGAGCCCAGAACTGCACCCAATACTCCAGATGCGGCCTCACCAGAGCTGAGTAGAGGTGCAGGATCCCCTCCCTTGACCTGCTAGCAACACTCCTCCTGATGCAGGCCAGGATCCCATCGGCTTCCTTGGACATGAGGGCACAACTGCTGGTTAACTTGGTGTCAACCAGGACTCCCAGGTCCCTCTCTGTGGAGCTGCTCTCCAGCAGGTCGATCCCGAATCTGTACTGGTGCCTGGGGTTATTCTTCCCCAAGTTATGGACCATGTGCTTTCTCTTTTGAACTTCATGAGGTTTCTCTCTGCCCAACTCACCAGCCTGTCCAGGTCCCTCTGGATGGCAGCACAGCCTTCTGGATTGTCGGCCACTCCATCCAGCTTGGTATCATCCGCAAAGTTGCTCAGGGTGCACTCCGTGCCCTTGTCCAGGTCATTGATGAATAAGTTGAACAGCACCAGGCCCAGTACCGACCCCTGGGGGACACCACTGGCCACAGGCCTCTAACTGGACTCAGTCCCATTTATCACCACTCTCTGAGCTCTGCCATCCAGCCAGTTCTCAATCCACCTCACCATACACTCGTCCAGATCACTCTCCTGGAGCTTCTGTATGAGGATATCATAGGAGACAGTATTGAAAGCCTTGCTGAAGTCAAGGTAGATAACAGCCACAGCTCTCCTCTCGTCCAGCCAGCCTTCCATAGAAGGCTGTAAGCTTCATCAGATATGAATTCCCCTTGGTGAATCTATGCTGACTACTCCTCAGCACCTTCTTCTCCTTCGTATTCCTAGAGATACTCTCTAGGATGAGCTACTCCATCACCTTACTAGGGACGGAGGTGAGGCTGACTGGCCTGTAGTTGCCCGGGAAATGTTTGCTTCAGTACTGTGGACTGATAAATACAAAAGAAATCCCCTTTCAAAAGAAGACTCTCTGCTGTCTGTTTACATGGTTTTAATTTGGTGGTCAACAACTGAAATCATTCAGTATAGTTAGTGAAATTGGTACCTTTTTATACTTTTTGATATGCATTTTTCATAGAATAAGTAAAACTCAGTTAAGAAGAGTCCAAATAGGGCTGCGATTCAGTCTCCCAATTGTGCAGATTACTAGGACTAGGGAGTATTCTGAAACTCAAATGTCAGAGTGCTCCAAAATGGACCTGATCCATCAGTGCACAATTTTCATGTTTATTATCACAGATCCATTAAGGAATATTGTCTTCAAATAAAGTGTCAGGAAGAGAGAATTCCAAGATTAAGGTAAGTCTTTAAACGAAAGAGTGTAACATGAAAGAGAAGAGGTGGTAAGAGGGCGTTTCTAGCCTGTGTTTTCATGGAAAGAATCTAGGTGACTCCAGGATACTCAGTGATCCTTAGTGAGCGTTTATGGACCACAGGATAAGAAGTAGAAGACAGATGGTACTGGGAACCAGACCTTAGGTCGCAAGGCATCATCAGACAATTAATAGCTGGATGGGACTTTTAACAAAGTGCAGTGTGTGCTGGAACAATCCCTTGCCTAGAAAGATGAGACAAACCCTAGGAGGAGAACTGGCACATTAGCCCAGATTGTCACGTTAAGTTGGCTGTCATTCTTTCCATTTTCATTTCTGCTTTGGTAACCAGTATGTACTGCTGCCCTTCAGTAGAGGCTTTGCCGGGTTTCAGTGTGAGTTCTGCAGGAAGAAGAGCTGGCCTCTGTCCCACAGTTGCACTGCCAGTGGGGACCTGCATAGCTCCAGTATGACCTGGAGTTTGCTCAGGAAAACAAATCCTGACTTCCCAGGGCAGCTGAATTGGCAGGCACCTCTCCATGATGACAGAATATTGCTTGTGGTCACGAGAAAGAGAAGGAAGGGAAATAAGCTGAGGCTGACACCACCAGCATCTCCACTGTGGTGGGGACACAACATCTGGTGCATCTAGTTACAACATAGCAACTGCACTGCAAGTGCATCTGGCAACACCTGGGCTGTTAAACTACCACGGGTTGGCAATGCGTTCACACTGGACAATCTAAGCAGTGATAGCAAGGAACAGATGGGAGCAATTTAGTGACCTAGACCGCTATTTCCAGTCTAATTGTGTTGGTTTAGCTCTTCTGGGTCTATAAATTGAATGCAGTAAGTAAATTGCATTCTCTGCTGCCAATATTTCTTGGCACATATTTGCTAATATTTGTCAAGTCTGATGATAGAATCTAAATGGCATGGAGATTCTCTGGAGATTATTTTATACTCATTTTACTGTCTTGGCAATTTTCCCAGTATGTCACAGACATTCTGTTCTGCTGATATGTTTTTTTTTTTAAACATGGACTTACTCATGTAATTTAATATCTGTTTTTTTCCCCTTCTGTGTTCAGTCTTCAGCTATTTACTTCTGTCGATCTCTCTGAAGTAAGCCTGCATTGTCCATATATATAGTAAACACTTTAAAATTTGTTGTGAGAATTCATGAAATATTTGTTATAATAATAATGGGCATGTTTGTCAAAGTTGCATTGACAACTGTTTCTTGGCTAAAACACTAGTTTATTCTTTGCCTTGAAATAGTTCTTAAAATATTATTTTATCCAAGGTCTTGCTGCATTTTGATGTTATAACTTGTGTATTTTTTTTTCTGAAATTCTTCTAGAATATGTACCATTTAAAGAACAAAAAACAAAGACCATTTTTTAAAAACAGTGTTATGGACCCTGAGAAACTGAATGGCACAAATGTATTTCAGGACTCCTGCTTTTCCTTTTCAGTACACTCAAATGCAGCTAAAAAACAAAGAAACATGGCTCAGCATGAAGAAATATGGCTACTGCATGGAGTGGAGCACCAAAACAGTGAATATACTCTCTTCTTAAGATATATCATTATATCACTGATAATGAGGTAATGAGTAATCACTGGTAAAGATATCTTTACATTCCTTAGCTGAAGACCTATGAGAAAAAAAATCCATTATTTAATAATTCCATAATTCTCTGAGATTATACTGCACAATACTTTCAGTGACACTTTTTAATAAAACTTTTTTGAACACATTTCTCATAAAAAACACCCTGCCTCAAGCCAAATTATCACAACTAGGCTTCATCAATACAAAGATTTCATCATTTCATTAAAAATCAAAAATTTATATAACATATTGCCTCAAAAAGTAGCTGTGAAAAAAGAAAAAAAAAAGCTGCCTTCTCAAATCTGTATTTGGAATTAAAAGTGAGAAATACTGATCTGGGAGAAAACAGAATATGTTTTTGTTGAAACTTCTTATGTCTAGCACATTTTAATTGAAAGCAGAATTCTGTAAGTTTTCTGTAATTATTGTTACAATATCATTTAGTAGAAAAAAAGAAATCCTAAAATGCATAAATAATTATAGTCCTGTATATAAAAATACTTTAAGGTTTCTTCTCATTTAAAAAAGGTGAAGGTAAGTTTACAGCAACCTTACATACAAATAAATCAAAATAATGGCATTAATAATGATTTGCACACCCTCACTGTGATCCATCACCTGTGCTTCCCCCTGTTCTTGAGCTGCTGTGAGCATATTGTTTCACATCTGTCTAATCTTTAGATATATTTCTGTATCCAGAACCAACTATTTAGATGGGGAGCTTTTGTTTTCCTCCTAAAATTTGTGAAACCTTTGACTTGGGAAAGCACAAGCACTGCTCCCAGTGTTGGCTACCAGTGCAAGGAGACATGTCCGTCCTTACCCTCTGGGTCGGACATTGTTTGCACTCCTGCCGTCATTTTTAGGAGCTAAAATCTCTCCTTGCTTTATGAGATTCCCGATTAATATTGATTTCATAGGAAATACTTAGAACTGGTGATTTCAAATGGCATGAATAAGAGGTGAACAGCTGTCTTCCGTAGGTTTCCAGTGGTAGCTACACTTCCACTTTGGAGCCAGTGTGTTTGACTGCTTCGTTTTTTGCTTTAGTGTATAAGATGTCTAAGAGACAAGCTATCAGCATTCACATTTGGCCTCCTTTCACTACTAATTGCTGCCTTTAGAGGAAGCCCACAGTGTGATGTGCAGACAGAGCTCTCTGAGTACTGCCCTTGCAGCCGCATCAGGCGGGCAGGCATCCTCATGGGATACTTAGGTTACAAGCTTGGCACTTGGGACTGGGCAGCCCAAGGCTCTGACTCTGTTGACAGTCAAGCTCAACCAGTGCAACCAGGTGCAACTAGAAGAGTGACAAATCTGTTCCCCTCACACAATGCTTCGACCGCTGATGGATGAGCTGCCGTGCTGTGTGGGCTGCCTCTTGAGCTGGAGCTGCCACCTGGCTTACCTCTGTATGGCATGTAGCCAGGCCCTAAACTTCTGCAAGTTCTTATGTGACTGCAGGAGTTAAAACACAGCATGACCTTTGGGGCAAACAAACCAGCTGAACATGGGGAATGGGCACCCCCTTGCTCTGAATGTCCTTTTTTTTGTCTCCAGCTGCACAATATCTCTTACCCGTTGGACGCGGTTCACAACACACAAAGGGTGTCAATGGGCAGCTCCGTTCCGCCAGGTGCATCACACTGGGAACACCGTGTCCTGCTTTGGGAACCTGGCTGGAAGCGGTAAGCAGCAGTGTGCCTGGCCAGAGCCAGGAGGCAGCTCCTATCCTTAGAGCCTTCTCCATGCTAGCCCGGCAGTTCTGATGCCCCTCTTCCCAACGCTCATCACAGAGGAGCCGCTGCTGCTCAGCCCACTGCTGCTCAGAGGGACAGCACAGAGCCACAACAGAAGGAGGAGCCATCTCCGTCAGAGACAGCAAACAGCAGCGTGTTATTGATCGTCTCCTCTGCTGTTGATTTTTGGTGCTGTCACAGGCCTTGCAGAACAGGTTCCCAGCAGGGCAAGGCCGATCAGTTGTCAGGCACAACAGCCCTCACGGTGGCTTGCAGAGAGGAACCCACGTGTGCTGCTGATGAGGCGCTTGGCCAACACATGCTGGGGGATTGGCCAGGACCTGGTGGCCGTGGCTTGCCTCACCAAAACTACCCTTCCACAACAAGGGCTCTTTTTTCTCTTACATCTTTTAGCAGCTGCCTCAACAAAGCTGAGTAGCACTGAGGGGGACTATGGCAGGTACAAGAATGCACTTTGCAGAATCTACAGGCAACTATTTTTATGGGAGTGCTGAAGTCTCTCGTGGTGGGAATCTTCTCTTCTGACTTCCCCTTGTCAAAAGCTGACCTTGCTGTCTAGTCTTCTTTCACAGCTGTATCAAGAGTCATTTTATCTCATTCTGAAGTAAGTAATTAAAATAGACCAAACAACTGTCATTCTTGAAAAGCTTCTTTCTTTCTCTCCTCTAACTTTCTCAAAGCGAAAATGACTGCCTGGTTCATCTGGATGTGTCTGCACTGGATCCAGGCAATGCTGTCATGAAAATGGATCCTATCCGTCAGTGTGAGACAATTGTGAAAAAGAGTCATGACCTCCAAAGTTAAACTGCTCTGTATTCAACTTCAAAATGCTTTAATGCTTTAAGTGATGATGAGTTTTTTCTGAATATCTCACTTTGAGAACTTTGCTCTTCCTTTTCTCCTCCTAGGTAATGGACTTGCAATCGCATTTCCCATAATCTTCTGTTGTTCTATCTGACTGCAAGCAGGGGGCAATGACAAATAGAGAACTAATGTTCATATACATATTTTTCCTCAAACTTTGTAATACTCTCATAGTTAAAACTGGTCCTAATATAGGTTGCAATTTATACAACTCCTAAATGATCAGATAAAATCAGTTCTGCTCTATTTTGATGATATTCTGAGGAATTAATATAAGGATTTAAAATTATTCTTTTATATAGTTAAGTCATTAGGAGCTAGGAAAAGATTGTTTTTCTTTACTTAGATGTATGTGTAGTTAAGACAGTGAACCAGTTTATCCAAAATCTAGGTTTGGTTGTGTTTGATGTAGTCTGAGTTATTTTAAGAGAAAAAAAGTTTCGTACATGCAATCATTCCTCTGGTTAAAACCAGGTAAATTAATCTAGAATACAAATATTTAAAGAATAATACTCAAACCTCATAATTAAAATCATTATAGATAAAAAATTATAGATAAAATGTATCTCTATTGCAAGCATTTTTTATCCATAAATGAGCTATATTCTGATTTGTTCACTAATGGCAAGCCACAGTATAAATCCAGGCACAAAGGCAATGTGGAAAATTTGAAACTAAAGGTGTGAAAAAAAACAAGTAAAAGGTCCTAATTAAAAAAGCAGGTAATCATCACAGTACAATACATAAAAGTTTATCAAGCAAAATCCCTGGTAAGTGTGAATGTGACAGATGAAATGATTGTCTGCAGTTAGCTAGTAAGCTTCAAAGGAAAGGGAAAACTTACACATTTCTAGACTCAAAATTGCAATTTAATTTAGTTTTCATGAGTAAATAATATATTGCCAAGCAGTTCACTGAGTCAAATAACTCTTTGGCAAACCTCTTAACTTATGGGGCCAGTCTTTTATACTGAGAAGGCTACTGAAGGCTCATCATCCAAACTTTGTCAAACTCTTACAGATTTTGGAAATTTACCTTTCACTGTAAAGAAAAGTAATGGTAGCACAATGCTTTTCCTCTAGGATTTGTGAAGTTATTTCAGCAAGAAGATGTTTTTTGCTATATTTAGATCTATATTTAGATTTATATCGCTTGAGAAGAATGGCCCATTAATAAAACATGAATCTGGCTTTGTAATTTTGTCATTGTACAAGTGAACACCATGCTGTTATGTGGCAACAAGCCAACCCAAACCCCCTGTTCTTGAGAATCTTTTTTATAATACCTGGAAGGACCTCTCAGTCAGATCCTTAGATCCTTTTTTACTTTTTTTTCCTGTCCTCTGGACAAATCCGCTGTAAAGAAGACAACGATTAGCTGCTTTTGCATACCCTGTGTGCCTGGTTAGATGTGACAGATGATTTTCTATTTGTGGGTGGTCAGCATATAAGTGTCACACTAGTTCTATGCAATAGGTTGTTGTATTTGGCCAGCATGCGGCTCTGAGGGGTGGCTGTATCCTTCTCCTTCTCCTGTTGACACCCACAGGAATGACACGCAGTTGGGTTAAGTTGCTCTGACTTTTGACACACAAAAAGCTATAGCAGGAGTCAGTGATTTCCTGAGGGCATCCACCTTATTTCAGGTCTCTATGAGAATGACTTCGTCACCTTGTCACCAGAGTGGTGCAGGGTGGTGGCACAGATGACCCATATTCAAGCTGGCAGATGTGAGAGAACAGTTCATGTCCTGAGGAGCTAAACCACCTCTAAATACCTCTGCTGAGACCCACAGCAAAGGCATCTATAAGTACACATCCCAATGTATGCAAGTAGCACACTTCGGAAAACTCTCAGAGCACTTGCACATGAGCAGAGGCACTCTGTAGTTTGGCAGAAAGTTCCCTCTGTAGAGGTGCTTAAAACGGCTTTAGTATTTAGACTTGAGAAAAAAAAAAAAAAAGAAAAGAAAAGAAAAAACAAAAGTAAACAAGTTGTTCCTCCTGGGAGAGGCTGGCACCGCTTGCAGGCTGGCAGATAGACTGCCAAAGTAATGACAGAGCAAGAAACCTGCCTTCTTTTGCAAAGCTTTTGTATCACTGACTGTGGGAAAGTTTTGCAATCACTGTAAGAAGGAAATCTAGAATCTGAAAAAATGTGGTGGAGTGCTCAGTGCTCTACTTTGAGTAGGCTGCACTTGTGCCGTGACGTTGCTCTGGCTCCAAGCCTGCAAGCCCTTGGGCACAGGAAAGAAACAGCCTGACACAGAAGTGACACAAAGTAAGTTGTCTCTGTCTCCAAATCTCTCTGTCTCTCCTCACATCTCTATCTCTCTCTCTTTTTTTTTTGCCATTTCTTTCCTCTTGTTTGCATGTTTGTGTAATGGCTGCATGCTAGTGCGGGACAGAATGGGGTCTGTGAACATTGCAGTGTCACTAAACCTGGAAGAGATGATCTAAGTTCAAAAACACAATTCCGCGATTCAATTTTTTTATTAAAGTCTAAGGACTGTGGACAGTCGTGGAGTATTTTATCCTTCTGTACTGCAGTTATTATTCTCATTATTTTTTAAATTGCTATTAGTTTAATCTTATGTTGTTTTTTCCTTTTTTTCCTGATTCATTTTAATTGTAAATACTGCTGATATCAATGATTAACTGGTTTACCAAAGTCCAAGTTTTTATACAGTTGTCATAGAAAATACTGTTATTTCATTAGGCAGAGGAAAAAGTGACTTAATACAGTTCTGTATTTTCTTTATGTTTAAGGCATGCTATTAGGCTGGCAGCATAAAATTAATTGTGAAAAAGAAAACCACATCACTGATTTAAATACTGTTTATTTATCAGAGTCAGATATTTTGCAAAGTTAATCATCATCAAAATACAAATCAATAAAGGATGTGTTTGCTTTAGAGAACTCTGTCTTTCCGGTAACATCTTGTAAAGATCGGGGTAAGTGTGAATTCATGATACCTTAATTATGTAAGACTGTTATTTTCAATCTTTTTTCAGTTGAGAGCTGTTAAAAATGGTCTAGGGAATGTTAGATCATTTTAGAAACTTCATATGATATGCGGTACTGTATAATATATATATATATACACTTGCCTTTCATAGTTACATTTGGAGGGTCTTCCTGGAATAGGATTTGTAACAAAAAATGATAAAATTGAAGTGAGTGCTTATGAGGTTTTATATCACTTTATTAGGCATTAACACCTATTCACAGTCTTCAAGAGCAACTAAATTTGGGCTTTGGTTGGATAAGAGAGCCTTGACCTTGCTGAGGGTGGGTGGACCTGACTGCCTTGCCTGGCAGAACAGAGCAATCCACGGGAACAGAGAGATCCTTGCATGTTAGCTGGTGACGTTGCAGGAGCCTCGCAGCAACGGCGTCTAAAAGCTCTCATGATACCTCAAGATAGAGCTCTAACTCAGAGCTCATCTGGCCTCCAAGGCCTGCAGGACGAGGACTTTTATAAGTTCCCAGAGGAATTTAGCACTTCTACAAACTGGGATATCTGAGATATCAATGGGCAGAAAATGTTGCAGGTCAGTATTTATGGCAGGGCATGTTAGAGCAAATTCATTGATTTCAATACTTCTGCACCATTTTTCTGACAGAGGACCTTGGCAATAGGTCTTCTTAACTTGTTTTCACTTTAGATCCTTCCTATTAGCAGGTTTTCCCTAATCAGCCTAACCTACAGCTACTCACATAGCTAAGACAACTCCTTGTATCAGAGTTAAATTTTAATGAGAATTTTTTTTGCTGTCTCATTAAAATAGCTACAATTACTATTTTTTTCAGAAACTTATGGCCCATATGCCTTGAAGACAGCCATTGTTCTTTTTAATTTAATCCTCTTTTTTTTTTTTTCCCTAATACATCTTCTCTTTACTATTTTCCTTGCTTTCCTTTTTTCTCCTCTGTCATAATTTTGGGGCTGATTCTATGAACATTTATCCAAAAAATACTTGTTTTTCATAGGAGCACTGCCAGAATTTTGCAGTCTTCAGCATTACTACAAATTCATAGATTGTGAAGTCAGTGCAAATCTTTGTGAATATTACATAATATCTGTAGCCTTGCTGAGTAAGACCAAAATTTCATTTAGCTTGAAATAGTGACCAGAAGCAGGTGCCTAAGGAAGAACATAGGAATTAATTAAAGCACAGTGGAGATGGTTCTATGTAATGCTCTCTTAGGCTCCAGCTGCTCAGGACTTCCTTTCTTCATACTGATACTGTGAGAAATCTCTCCAACTTTTTTTCTACACAATCAAGATCCTCAAGTCTCCTAAAAAGCAGATTTCCCAAAGCAGGTGCAGGAACCTTTAGATTTTTATAAGAGCATTTTGAACACTACTCAAGATCCCCTCTGAGGAAAAATAAATCTTTGCTTTGTGCTTCAACTAGAGACTCACTGTCTAACATGCCTGAAAAATGTTGAAGAATCTTTTATTGCTATGTGAGTAATAGCAACTCATGGTCATATTTTCCAATAGGAAGGTCTGCATATCAATTTAAAGGAGGAAAACCATGGATGGGAGAATCACTGCTGGTCAACTTAAAGACAAGCCACCATTCACGGACAACAATGGCAGAACAGTTCTTGCCAAGCACATGTGCCATAATTGCTCTAAGTTAAAGGTATGGACAGTAAGCATGTATTTTCTTTGGAAAATTGAAAAATGTAATTTGAAGTTCTATAAAAATGTAGTTGATTCTGAATGGTAATAATTTATGCTACATATATTGGAAACAATGTTTTAGCTTTTGATTCCAAGCACCTCAAACTTAATAGATTAATTTAGTGGTTAGAAGATGGTGCCATATTTTGCTAATGAATGCATTACAGATGTGGTATAATCCTATGTGTAGTAATTGCTAAAGCAGCTACATATTTTTATCTGTATTTTTAAAAGAGAAAAAGTAAGAGTAGAAAGAACATGCCATAGTAATACTACCTATAAGAGACAACTGTGTGCAACAAGTTTTCTCTTAGAAAGTAAATGGCTAAAAGAATATGTGGTAGAGAGATAGAAACCATGCAGAATCAATATCT
>JAVCKT010020197.1:0-35449 GCA_032273925.1 Rhynchotus rufescens | reverse complement strand
TTTTTTTTTTGTTTTTTTTTTCTCTTTTTTTTTCCTTTTTTTTTTTTTTTTTTCTCTTTTGTGACTCCTTTATCCCTGCATGATGTTTCAGCCCCTTTGAACGGCCGGCCGTGCAGCTAAAGCACAAGCGCAGGAGACTTGAATTTCCCTTCCCGTGGATGCTTCAGCCTCCTGGCTTGGCCTCTGGCCAGTCCCATGGTTTCTCTCACCTCTGTGTGTGATTAGTGATACAGGAATAATGCCATCTCTCTGCTTCCCTGGGTTGCTGTAAGGATAAATTTATTGATGTTTATAGGGCAGTCAGATACAATGACTGGGGCATATAAACTCCTTGCTCCTCGGGGAGCAGTGAGTTAAATGCACACCGGGTACAAAGCATTGGTGAAATATCAAACCTCTGTGAATTTATTCCATTTAATTGTATTCCATATTGTATTTTTGAGTACCTTCTAGTGAAATGGTGCATAATCTTTAATGAATACAAGATTATAAGGTCTCCTTTGGATTTAAATTCCAAGTATTTGCATAAATTTAG
The DNA here is from genome assembly GCA_032273925.1 of Rhynchotus rufescens. Classification (NCBI taxonomy): domain Eukaryota; kingdom Metazoa; phylum Chordata; class Aves; order Tinamiformes; family Tinamidae; genus Rhynchotus; species Rhynchotus rufescens. The sequence goes on along the minus strand of JAVCKT010020197.1, from coordinate 34,914 downwards.
CTCTATAAAATTATTTTATTGGCAAATCAAAATGCACATGCAGATGTGCCTTCATAGTTTAATTTTGTAAACAAGGCTTCATATTCTGCTGTCAGTAAAGCTGGCATAACTCAAGTATATCCACTGGTGTTACTCCTAAGATTTACATTTGGCTAACTGAGAGGAGCATTTGGCCTAAAGACTCTAGAATTAAAGCAGCAGCGAATTAGTTGTCTGTTCAGCTAGTACAGTACAATTAGAGCATGTATGACTGTACTAAATATTTTCCTCCAGTCGGTTTTTACTCTGTTTTAATGTCCTTTTTTTTCATCCCTGTCTCATTCTTTTGTTACTTAAATAAGATTTGTTTTCTCTTACTTGAATGTCAAGGAGCTCATAGCCTTGGCTGGATACAAAGGCTCAGTGCTATGTTTTTTATGGACAAAGAATCATCAATTTAGTTTAGTAAGGGATTGCATGCAGAGACAGCAATGGCATAGTGAGGGCCAAAGGACTTTGAAATATGAAGCTACTTTTCCACTGCAAGTTATTCCTGTTACCTACTTTCTCAATTAAAACATGTTTAGTAGAAGGAAAACCTTATACATAGCTTAACTGCTTTGTTAAAATAACTACCAGAAATCCCAGCTGATAAATAGTGTTCTGTGACTGACAGAGAGCTGCAAGAGGACATACACACATGTCCTAGGATGCCCTAATCCTACTACTCAATGAGCAGTTGCTTTCCTGCGTGCATTGCAGGGAGTTTGCTGCTGTTCAAGCAGCAGCTTGCGGTCGCATGCCAAAGTCTGGAGCTAAGTCACCAATCCCTTTTTAATCACCTGGGAGCCTTAGATGTCCACCCCTATCTGACCTCCAATTTTTCTTCCAATGGCTCGTGCTGAGACTTAAAGTTTTAATTTCCTTCAATCACTAAGTGCATTCACTGCTGTAATTCAAAACTTTAAACTGAAAATATATACCAAGGAGGAAAAGAATAAAAGAAAACCAACCTGAAAACTGTAAGGCAAAATCTTTTGAGATTTTTTTGTTAAAATATATAGTGACCAGTACAGGCTAACAAAAAACATGTTGGTTTAAATGCCTGCTAAGAATTCTAGGTGGAATAAATATAATGGCATCATCTTCTAAAGTATACTGTTGATACAGGACTATTATATTTACTGTGCATTAGCACATCCAGAACTAATGGTGACCTTTGCTTTAAGCAGCACTTACTGAATTGGAAACAACATTTCTCTCTGGAAACAGGTTGTTTTATCCTAGGGAGAAAAGATCTTCAGACAGAGGAAGAGATGGAGCAAACCTTTGCTCTGCCAGGGAAGGTTGTAAGAGAGGCAACAAATTTCGGAGGGTGAGTCTGGAATCCTACCTAAGATAGTTGTTTATTCCTCGTGATTTCATTCATGCTGTTCATCAATTGGGCATTACCAAAGAAGTTAAAAATGAAGGAAGGAAGGAAACAATCCATATGCATACTTCGGTGCTCCCTGGATTTAAAGAGCTGATATCTGACAAATTATTCCACCTTTGCTTTTAATGTTGCTCTTCACAGACTTGATATGAGAATTGGTGAAGAGGTTTGAGTCATTCTCAAACCTCTTGAGTCAGTCATGCTCAGAGTCATTCTCAAGTAGCAACCACCGTAGCCATGGATGATGTTCAGTGGAGAATAGTGATATTAAAACCAGCTTCTTTGTGGATTTCTTTTTTAATGACTATTGGTGGAATGCTGCTGGTCAAACACTTCTGGGAAAATGCAGTGTCACGATTGCTCTGTGATTTGCCATGAGCTCATGGTGAGACAGTGACCGAGTTCCAGGGTTCCCATTTGCCCACTGTCTCCTTACTGCTCACCACAGCTCTCCTGGCTTCCAGATGTTGTCTGCTTCACCTGGTGTCAGAGTGGAATGGCCAGCACAGTGTTATGTCTTATTTCTGCTGGGCCTGGCTCCTTCCTCTGTGTTAAGTAAACCGTGGCATTGGCAGAAGTGAGGGGACAAGCTCTGTGCTGAGGGCTGCTCACACTGAGACCTGGACTTCATACTGTGTGCTACAATTGGGCTAGGTCTGTTGGCAGATAACATACTGGTCACCATTAGCATCCTGCACACATGAACAGAAGAAGAAGAGAGAATAAAAAAAAAAAAAAAGAAAAAAAGAAAAAGGAGGGTGAAGAAAAAGAAGGAACACCTCACTGCTGCGTTTGAGCGGTGGTGTGATGGCTGGGCTTTCAATCTCTCCTGGGATAATAACCTCAGAAAGAGAGAAAAACACTGTAAAAATGAATTGGACAAAGTGCATGTATCGCTTGTTACACAAAGGGCTATTATTTCTCACTGCATGTATACTTACCATTATAAAAGTTTTAAGGATAATATATATAAAAGAGAGAGATGACAGCTGCCAAAGGCATTTTAAGATTAACTAGCATAATTGTACTTCCAGATGGAGGAAAGTTCAGAAACAATTTGATATTTTCTGACCTTAGGGTAGTGAAGGTGATGTGTTTGGACTCTAGCAGAGGCATTTACTTCTTCATGCAGCACCTATATCTTTATTCCTTCTCCTCTTGCCAGTGTATTGCAGCAGCAGTGGCACGGGCAGGGTGTCTGGAGGGAGCTGTTTGTCTGCTTTGCAGAGATAAGGTTGCATCGTGGATGGTGCTGAGCAAGGGCAAGGGAATTGCAATGAAGGAATAGGGCAGCAGGTACAAAAATATATGCTTAGAACGGGCACCTGCTTCTCATACCAATCCCCATGCCTACAAACTGATGAAAAGCAGCACTGCTTGCTTTATTGAGGTGAGGAATGGGGCAAAGTGGGACCCCAATGAAGGTGATAGAGAAGGGCCCTTCCGGATACCAAAGGGTTTAGAGGTGATTATTCTCCTGGGGGAAGTGTTGGTTCGTTGGAGGAGGAAGACATGTGCTAATTTTCAAAACTGCCATCTGCGTTACCTGGTCTTCCTTTCAGATGAAATGCTTGTCTTCATTTCCAAGCAAAGTGTCCCCTTGGTGTACGATTGTCCTTCTTGGTGGCAAGCAGCCTGCTTTTAGGGATATTGAGCATCAGGCTCTTGATCAGGGCTGTGTGATCAATCAAGTTCACTCATTGCCACTCAGCATCAGGTTTTAAGTTATCCTACGAAAGAAGTGGTTACCCAGACCTTCAGCCTGTTGTTCCACACTAAGGTCTCTCTCTATATATGTGAATATATATATATATGTTTTTAATCCTGATTAGTATGCATCCCTTCCCCACTTCTTTGCTAATAAGAATAATGAGAATTGCTCTGTCAACCTGAGTATTTCTGTGGAGAATATATGTTAATGTATTTGGCTCCTGATAGTAGACACCTGTCCTCAGTAAAAGTAGTGTAGGAATTGCTCTGCTGAGAGCTTCCCAGCCTCCTTGCTGTATTTCAGGGTCAAAAGTGAGTGAGTCTCTGGATGTGCTTTGACAACTATGAAGCAGAAATATAAAGATCTAATTAGACTGCAGCAATTAATGATCAAAAGATGTAATTAGACTTCAATAGTTAATCAAAAAAAATGAAGATTCCTTGGGCAAAAATATATTTTAAGAATCAAGCCAATTCTTCTATTTCTCCCTCTTTGAGTATTGGAATAGTTTTGTTTTGTTTGTTTTAAAAGTATTACCTCAAAAGAGTGTTAAGCAGTGCTGAAAGCAAAGGGCTTTAAAATAATGGAAGAACTATTTGTACCTCCCGTGGTCTTTGCAGGACATTATCTAATGGGCTAAGTAGCGGCTATGTAATGGCACTCATTTGAGGGAGAATTCATCTTTAATATTGCTTTTTGGACACTATTTTGGAGAAAATTTTAATGCCTCATGTCTGACGTTATTTTGCACACTGTATTAGCATCAACAGAATGTAATAATGTTTTATTTTAACTCTAAGACAACTTCGAAATTAGCACAGATAAACAGTCATTAAAGGCATAATTTTGAGGTGGCATTAGACTAAAACAAATTTTATTATGTGATCTGAAGTTGTTGTTCCTCTGAAGCAGAGGAAGACAGACACACTTTACAGAAAGTTGAACTACAAAATTTAGATGTGAGATGCATTCCCACATAGAATTAGCCTGCTCACATTGCCACTGTTAGGGCTTCTTTGGGGTCCTCTAAGAAAGTTAGCAGTAAAAGACGACCTGGTCATCTGAAGGATATTAAATAAAGCAGTAGTAACAAAGGAAAATGCTAGCTGAAGAGAAACCTTTGCACTGATCTTCATCTACTATTTTTCAGATGTTGGTTTTATGCTGTGTGTATGCATCTTCATACTTACGCTACGGAGGTACTCAGAAAATACACTGTTATTTTCTAAAATTAAAGATATTTCTAAAACCTTTATAAAACAGCTTTGAGAAAAAGGTGAATTAATGAATTTTTTGAATAGCAAATATATGAATCTATATTTCTTTTAATAACTGTAATGCCATTATAGTATTAGTGTCTTTTAAAAAAACATAAGAAAAATCTGGCGAAAAAATATTTTTGAAGTATTTTTATTTCTCAATAAAAGTATTAATGATCATCTTTTTTTCTTTTCCAATTCTCTGATCATTAAGCAAATTGCAAATGATCTTAGTTCAGTAATTTTAATTCCACATAAAAATGAAAAAGTAATGAATCTTACTCTGGAACAAATGGATACAGACAATTTTCAAAGGGGTGTAGCCCAAACTAGGATTCTAAATTTGGCTTGTAAGAGTTTTAATTAAAATGAACAGACTTTCCTCATAATAAAATGCCACTGGTCAGACTTTTACTGTATAGTCTACCATGATAGTGAGACTTATGATAGTTTCTCACATCTGTATAATCTGTTCATTTATTTCATCATAAATGCAACTCCCACAAATCCAAACCTCAGCTAGGTGAAGTTATTGATAGTGCATCATTTCAGTGGGAGGAAAAAAAAAACAGAAAAAATAATGAAGAGCAGTTCTCATTCTTTAGCTATTCTCATTGTTTTTAAATAAAAGGCTGACATTCAAGAATAAGTAGCAATTATGGCTTTTTTGATCTGTTGTGTTGGTTCTGCCATGGTGACCATTGCTCGCTCTTGAATAAAATATTCCTGTTCCCAGCTCTGCTACCCAACCAATGCAAGATTTCCCCCACTGCCTGGGTGCCCACACATTGTACAATCCTTGTCTTGCAGCTTCAGCTTCTCCCAGCCTTCAAACTTGTTCCCACTGAACCTGTCGCCCTGCCGCTTCTCAGCCTTGTTTCTCCTTGTGCCTTCTCCTGCGGGAAGAGCAGGATGCCTCCTGACACCCCATGGGGAACCATGCTTGCCGAGGGGATGTCCATGGCTTTCTCATCTGTTGTTGTCTTCTCCCTGGAAAACATAAGCGTAAGCGACTCAGAAATCAGTGGGGAGCTGTTTGGGGAATTTCTCCCAGTTATACAATAATTTCCAGACACCTTTGAGTTTGTTACTTTTATTTATTTATTTATGCTTTATATCTATCTTTACACAGTTTATTTACTGATGAAATCATTTCTATGCAATAGTGGGAAGCAGGATGAGACTTACCCTGCTAACCTTTGGGAAATGGTTAGCAACATATTCTCTAATGAACCGCAGTTGGTATGAGTTTTACATTACAGCCCAACATAAATGAAACTATATCACCATATGGCTGGCAACGTCTGCTTTGTGTATCATTGGGCAATATGAAATGAGTCAGAGGAGCACACCAGATACCCTGCAAACCTTTGTGCAGAAATTCAGGGCTCACAGTTTCCTCTCCTGGGAAGAGAGAGTTTGGCTGAAGCTGTGCTAAATTATGGAAGAGCAAATCAAGTGCTATAATTGTGGGTGTTTATCACAGTTACAGTTTTTTCTATTCATAGAAATTTGATCTGAACAGGGTAGATCTGTGCCCACAATATAAATGAGATCATCTGCAAACAAAATAAATGGATGTTCTTTATTGCTTTGTTTTATAACTCTCCTGTTTGAGAAACTACTCTATTTTACATTTTCTCATATTCTTTCATGTTAAAGAAAACACAGTGTATAATACCTCTTCAATTAAAGCAATTTTTGTTCGAGGAAGAAAATAAAATAACAAAGCTCGATTGAGCAGTATCACAGCAGTAGATGTGTAGAGCAGGTAGGGAAAACATCGAAGGATGTTGTAACTCTTATTAATGTCTATGCTGGCAATAATAGATAACACATTTTCTTGCTATAAGCACCTGTAATTTTTTAAAAATGTTGAATTCTGAGGCTTTGTCATTGAACGACAGAGTAGGCAGAGGGGTTTTGACCATAAGGAATCCCTACAGCTTGTTTATATCTTTTGTTATATTGAGGCAATATATTGTTAGATCCAATCCAGATACCTTTGCCTCACCTGAGCACACCTAACTTTTAAACAGCTCGACTTCTCCATCACTGTGGTTCCTGGTGAGGGAAGCTCTCAATCAGGACAGAGTTGATGTATTAACCCATGCTCAGCTAGCTGCATATTGATCTACAAACAAGTGATATTAGGAGTAAGAATGTTTGGGAAAGAAGTGTGGCTAGAATGTGATACGCTCTATATCACTTAAAGATGAGGCCAGAGTCAGTCATCTCGTGTGCGCTTGAGGCCCCTCGGGGATCCCACTGGTTCTCCACGGCTGCTTCAGAAGGGCTTCGTGTCTCTTGGCTCCTGGGTCTAGCTGTCAGGCTCACGTCCCAGTGGACCCCAGTTACCTCTGCACCCAGCAAGCTCTGTCTGTGGTCCCTGAAGAGCAGAGCGGTGCTGTGTTGTGCTGGCAGTGCCTGTGCTGCTCCCACTAGCTCCAGGGTTTACTGTGGCAGCAGTTTGTTCTGGTAATTGGGAAGCTGTAGCAAGAGCTGCTCCTACTGTCAGCGCTCCTGATCTCTTTGGCATGTCCTGGTGGCACCTTGGCAGCAGCTTGGCAGGCAGAGATTATTGGAGAAAGTTGGTGCAAGGCATATGGGGTTATCTTCTCTCCTGTACTGATTTGCTTCTCTTCCCCCATCCATTCTGTTTTGCAAATGTTTACACAAATTTGTTAAGTCATCAAGTGGAGTGTCAGCTTGCATTCACTTTCTTAACAAAGCTGTTTTCATTAGAAAGCTTGGGACCAGCATGTGCTAGATGAACATAAGCAAGGACTTCTTTCAGAATCTCTGCTGCTGTGAGGTAGTCTGCATCCAAAAAGTTGGTATCAAATTGCCGGTGGTTTACTCATCCAGCCCCCCAGGATGAAAAGAATCGGCCCCAGAAATTGGTCTTTTACTGTAAGGAGAAATAGTTGTTTTAGTGTAATCCCTAAAGGTAAGGGTGCGGAGTGGGGACATGTAGGGAAGTAGGAGGGTCAGTTGCAGGGCTCTGGAGCCCCTACTCCAGCCAGGGGCTTAAGCATTTCCAGCAACTCTCTGACACATCCCACTTGCATGATTCTCTTCCTAAATTGTGCCTGCCCAGAAGAGCAGAAGGTGATAGGAGAAAGGAGCAAGTGTTGTGGCACCAGAGAGACAAAATCAGTCCTTAATCACTAGATGGCACGTTCTGATGGAAGATGCTAGTTCTTGATTTCCTAACCCTGTTCGTCAGGGTGTTCCTGCATTATGTTTGTGAAGAAAATTGTCTGCGTTATCACTTGGGTGTATCATTATCTTTGCTGAGGCCTATTAAATTGACCACGTTGTATATGAAGGACAGATTTATCTACTGGATTTACGTTATCTTTGATCTTTCCGAATAGATCATTCTCTATTTCTTCACAGTCCATCATAAAAAATATCCAGCAACATGTAGGAGAGCAGTCAAGGGATGAATGTGCACCTGCATCATCTCTGCCCCTGAACACGAAAAGAGCTGTTGACTTGTCTGCTCTATGTGGATTCCCATTGGCACTACTTTAACCTACATTGACCCTCTGCTGTCAGTGCAAAGAGCTGTTTTCTGGGTTTGGTTTTGTTTTTCACTGGTGCTAAACATACTCTGTTTCCATCTCAGCTGTTGGTTGATCAGTCATAAATTTTTTCAGCTTCTGTATTCTGCATCTAGCACAATGCCTTGTTTTAAGAATATTAGGGGAACAGTTTATTAGCAGAGAGTGTATTATGGGGAAGACTTGCTACTTAACATATGAGTATAATTGCATAAAAAAATACTATTTTTAACTTTAAAGAGAAATGTTGCTTACGTGGATGAGGAAAGTGTAGCATACTCAATTTTCTTAGCTGCAGAATGTCCCTTTGCAGATTGACCTATGTTGCTATGCTTTTGTTACAAATCACTGCCAGAATGGGAATGGCAAACTGTGAGATACAGCTCTATTCAAATTGCACCCTGTTTTCCACCTCTGAGGAGCTTGCGTGTTGCGTAGATATATGAGTTATAAATAGGACAACAGATAATGAGCCTCACTGCAAAGATATGCCAAAAAAACATTTTACTTTGGGGACAAACTCTTTTCTGGAGAGTTTGTCTCCTGAAGGAGGTTTTCTTACTCTGAAGCTTCGGTCTCTACTTCTGCTATTCCTTCTCCTGGGGCTAAATCAGGGCAATGGGACTTGACTCTTCATAAAATGTTCAGTTTGCCACAGACTTCACTGCAGCTTTTCAGCTATTTCTTCTGCAGAATAAGGCATTTCTCTTAACCTAGATTATAATTTGAGAACCTGCCCAGAGCAATGAGGAGATAACATTATCACACAGGACAAGGAATACCTGTGACAGTGTGAAATGTCTTCGAAGGTGCATGAAACTTCATCATGCCAGAACAGAGCAGCACAGTAATTGTGACTGCAGTTATGCTTCTTGACCTATCTTCACTTGCATCTTCTTTCTCCAGATAATATGTCTAAGGATTATGAAAAGCAAAAGCTCCCCCCTGCTCGCACTGCCATCCTGTCTGATTGTTCATGGTCCTTCCTTTTCACGTTGCAACTGGGATCGCTCTGAGTAACAGAGGAGAAAGAGGGGAAGGAAAAGGTGAGTGATGCCCCTATGAGGATGAAGGTGTTTAGTGCTCCACAGTGTAGCACAAGCGCAGGGGTTGCAGCCACCGAACCCTGATATGAGCTTGCTGCTCTGTGCACACAGACCATGCTAAGCAATGTAGCAATCTGCATGCACAAGAATATTGACTACTTTACTGAAAATCTTTAATAGCTGGCGTGTAGTGAAAAGGACACAGGAGACCTGTGTTCTCATGCTGACATTGCTACCGGCTTGCTGAGTGCCTTGGCGCTTGTCACTTCATCTCTCTGACAGTCTCCCCCTCACTCTCTGATTCTTGGTGGTTTGGAATCTCTTCTCGGCAGGAAGGATTTGTCGCAAGTTGGCATCATGTCAGTCATAGCTGCTGTCTTACCTGTGGACTCGCAGTGGTGCTATAATCTCCTAATTAATATTCTTCATAAAGCCACTCATTAATGCACATCTAGATCATTGTATTACCACTAATAGTTTATTTACAGATTTATTTTTTTTTTTTTTAGTTATACGATGCAGAAAATAGGAGCAGTGAAGTACTAAAAATACTCCGGATTGTCTCAAGATACAGAGTAAGTAAACATAAAACATGGAATAAAATCTTAATTTTTAATGCTCTTATTTTTCTTGCTTTTGTGATGGATTCTTTTTTCCTTCCCCTTATAGTTCTAGTGGCAGTTGGTTGTTACACAAAGCCTCCATTAGGAGAACATACTTTGTTGCTATAGCAATTCTTTCTCACTCTGATATTTTATTGCACAGAGATGCTGCTGTTGTGAAAAAAAGAAAAAACACCAAATAAAAAAAGTATGACTGACCTCCTTGCAGACGGTCAGCCTCCCTGACCTCTTATTTCTGAGCAACTTTTAACTATATCTCACAGTAATCTATATTCTGGTAAACACTTTGTGCTAGGCCCTATCTAGAAAGGTTTATCATTGCTCTATAAGAAGTGTACTGCACACAGCAGGAAATACAGCAGCACGGTGTCTAACATAGCAGATATAGATTACTGTTAAGATAAATTCATCTTTTTTGATCTGAACATTTCACTGGCTTCCAATCTGAAGTCTTGATATCACCCTTGCAACCAAAGGGGTGTTATTAAGCAAGGAAAAAGTTATCAAAGGTTTCCTCAAAGTTCCTTTTAGAATGGTTTCTACAAGAGCCAAGATATATATTTACTGGGGGTGAATGTAGGGCTCTCCAAAAGCGCTAGACTTAAATCTCTATAGACATAAGGCCTCTGTGCATCATCTGATCCTGAGCAGAAGTTTCAAGTTTTTCCTGCTCTGCCAAAGCCAGATGCCTAAATCTCCAACTAATTAGGCAAGAAATAGTCATTTAATCTCTTTTCTGACTGCAGGCTGGTGCTCTTTTTGCCATGCAGGATACCAGCAACAGCAGCTTGTAACCACTTGTCATGTTTCCAGTGCCTGCTCCTGAAGTCGTGTGCCTCAACCTGGAAAATGGGAAGACTTGGGCTCAGCAGAATGAATAGTGTCTGTGCCTCTGTCTGGGAGACCAAAGGACAGTGAAGTCTTAAGGATAGGTCTGACCTCAGGATTTCCAGTTTTGTTGACGCACCTGGTGCCCATAGCTCTACTGGGATGGAGGGCAGCCATGAAGATGAGGGTGAGGTGGAAGACCATGAACACAACGTGTTCACAGAACCTTTGCAAGAGTCAGGGGCACGCGTGTGTTGCACGCAGCAATCCTGCCCCTTGTTACTACGTGCAGGACCACCAGCAGCAAGCGTGGTGCCTTCCACATCTCCCCACCTGGAGCTGCCTGGGACTTCTCATTCTCCTCCTTTCTCTGCACAGCTGTTGCTCTCCTCACATCCAGGACGGTTCTTGTGGGTCTGACACAGGTCCCCACCTCCTTCTCTGACCTGCGTTGCAGCTCATTGAGGAGACACAAATGGAGAGAGAGCTATTTCACAGTCTGCTGCCTGTGAGACTTTGTGCAGGCTGAGGTGTGAGGCCACAAGTAAGCGAAGCTGCTGGAGGACAGAGATGCCCAGCAGAAGACACTTTGGGCAGTTTGCTTCTGGACTCGCACTGTGCCCCTCACTCAACCTCTTTGAACAGAACCCCTGGTGCTGGCTTTAACATCTGTACGGTGCCCATCACTGTGTTCCTGCAACTGGGCTGAGACCTACACATTCATTACACAGGGAGGAGCATCAGGCAGTAGAACAAAACAAAACCACCACTTGCAGCTCAGGTGCACCTATATTGTGGATCTGTGTAAGGCTGGTTGTCGTTATCTAGGTCCATTGAATTAAAAAGTTCAAGTTTAATGGGCATTTGTATTTTACCATTGGATGTACATATGAGGGGGGAACTTACGCTAGTCCTAACTCTGTCTGGTTACTGGTTAACCCACTGCGAGGTATAAACCATGCAGCATTATCCCAACAAAGCTCTTGTTGTTTAGGTGCTTATCACTTTGCATGCTTGGACTGTGTCCATAGGCAGAGCTTTGGGGAGCTGCAAGTAAAATGTATTCAACGATCTTTGAATTGTCAGCGCCATATATTCCATATATTTCCTCCAAAACACAGCATTTTATTGTTTATCCTTGTAGTAAGATAAAAATGAGTGAGCTGACTCAATTAAACTGCATTATTTAGTAAATCTTAGAAAGATTTACAAATGCAACGAAAAAGATGCAATTTTGAAATAAGCAGCTTGCTACACCAACACAATGCATATTTGTTTATCTGAATTTTTTTTTTATTACATGCACATAGTAGATGGAGGTGTTTGACCCAGTGATTTAGAATATCTGGGCTTTTGTGAGATTCTATAAGTTGATTTCAAATGGCAAGAACTGTTGCTATTAACTCGCCACCATCCACACAACTCCGAAGGAAACTCTTTTCCTGAGGAAACAAGTTCCCATGTCGTTGGGCTGCCTCTTGTAAGATCTTTTTTTCACAGCATGCTTGCCTGGTGCTTACCATTCAGCAGAGGCCAGTAGTTAAAGCCTGGAGGTAGCACCTTTAACCAAGCTGCAGTGTGCTCGGTTTCCTCCAGCTGGTGAGCAATTTGAACCCCAACCACATTTTCTCCTTGTTATTCTTAAGGGTTGGTCACTGTCTCACATTGGTTGAGCCTTAACGAAGGGTGCTGGAGGAACAGGGTGTTGCTCCCACTCATAAGCATGTGGGCAAGTCGGGGAGAGCAGGTCCTGCTCCCACATACTGCTGTGGTTGGCTTTCCTGAGCATTTCTGCTTGCAGAGCATGGTGCCTCTTGAGTGATATCCACTTCTTCCTGTGAAGTAAGTAAATATAATTACTCCCACTTTATAGATAGGAACTGCTGCTTGCCCAAGATTAAAGGTGAGTGGGGAGTGTGGAGAAGCAGGGCTGATATCTCTGCAAAGAACTGCTGCGACTTTTTGCATGTAAATTCTACCTGAAATCTGTAGGGGTGGAAAAGAGCCCTCAGATTATAGCTATATTAAAAAAAATCAGAAGGACCGTCTACTGTAATCTGTGCTGCATGAGAATCACTGGATTTCTCTGAGGAGCTATAAACGAAATGGCAGCATCAGTTTTTAAATTTGGAGGGTTGATTTCTGCATTTATTTACATTCTGCTTTCAAACTGCCAGAAACTTTATTGCCGTGAAATTTCCATGGGTGATTTCATTAAAAAAAAAATTGTCTTTATAAATTGTGAAACCAAACACTCTTCTGTTTTCATCTCTTAGAATCCTTGTCCAACGAGACATGAGCAACGATGCTGACCTGGCGCTCGGAGGCTGTGATGCTGCAGCACCCACAACTCCCCGCCTGGCCAAGAGCCTCCCGTGCCTGCTCTGGACAAGTCACCTGATCCCTCTGTGCTGTAGTTTCCCACTGTAAAATGTATCATGATGATTACCTAGCTCCAGATGGGTTAACAGCATAGACAGAGCTCAGCTACATTTGGTGTCCTCTTATCTATCTGGGACATTCACCGCTGCGTTCAGAGTGGTGTGAACCTTTCTAACGTGTGCTAGTCCCTGGGTATTTCCCTCTTCAAATGCAAGGATTTGCTAACAGTAAGGGATGTTATCCCAGAAGCAAGGGATGTTATCCCTTGGCTTCTGTCTTGCAGGCCTCTTGGCTTGATGTTTACAGTCTGTCATCAGCTGGGCTGAAAAAGGGGACCAAATGGGGTCTGTAACTTTTGGGTGTAAAGTACAGCTGAGTTTGGCATCAGTTGGCTAAAAAGGACGTGTAATAGTTTGACGGAGCAGTATAGCTTGGCATAAGTGTTAAAATAAAAATCCTTTACAGTTGTATATGATGATCTTGAAGGTCTTTTCTAACCATAATGATTATATGATTCTATGATTCCTTAATAAATGTCATGCCACAGCTGCTGCAAAACAGCAACAACTGCATCTCAGCTGTCAATAGGTTTCATGCTAGATAATGTGGAGGTGATAAACTGATCTTAATGCCTAAGTAATTAATAGTAAAGCATTTCTAATATGACAGCTAACACTGATCTATGCCTACTGCTGTAGCACTAACAGCTGAGCAGCTATATTATTATCTGTCTTTTCCTGTGTAATCTGTTTAGAGTGGAATATCTTTAATTTTAGTTTGCTAGAAGAACTGTGAACAGGTAAGAGAGTCAGAAGATAAAAAATACCTGCCAGTTTACACAACGCACCTTTCCATTTACATGTGATAATGCAATATGAACAATGACTTATCATCAATTGCTTGAAGTAACTTATATGCTACACTTTTTTGTGCTCTGTTCTAGAAACAATAACTATATATATCCAAACCCTAGCATTTCCTTTGTAGGAAAAGCAAGAAGAAATAACAGAAAGTGTTACTTGTTATAGCATAGAACAGCCTGGTCTAACAGACATGTTGAGAGTGCTTTGAAATGATGCTTACATAATATGAGGCTATGTTTACATCCTAGAGCACCCAAAATGCAAACCAGTGCAGTCCTATCAAAAAATCTGTCTCTGTCTTGAAGGAATTATTTCAGCTGAATATTTAGAAAGCAGCTCCTTAAGCTCACAGTTTTGTTTTTAAGTCTTGTGAAGTAGCACAGGCATGTGAAAGAGAGTTTCAAGTGCAGAAAGGATATGTTAAATGAAAGCCAGTCCACTTCACTTAATTATTCATTAATATTTCAAGCACATCAGCTTGACAAAATATTGTGAACACCATGCAATAGCATCTGGGAACGCAGTTACTCCAGCCTCCTTTCTACTCCTGTTGTTAGGGATTTGTGTGCACCACTTGTGCACATTATAAACCATCACTGTGTAACACAACATGTATGTCTGTCTCTTCTCTATGCTACTGCATACCCCAGGAACACCTTCTATATACCTGATGCTGTAGCAATATTGAATCCAAATGGATTATGCTTCTCAGTTCTAACATTTTTTTTTTTTTATTTTCTGGGGATTTGGAGCACAGTTTGTCTTGCTTTAATTTTTATGAGAGCTTTGGAGCTTTTCTCTCACTTGGCATATTGCAGTGCAGCAGGACTTCATTCGTGATGTGATGTGTTTTTAGAGGAAAATTGTGTAGAAAGACAAAGGACCATTTTGTTAGGGCCCCCTTTCTATAGACACAATGCACACACTGGATTCCCTCAATTCTGCTGCCTAGAGTTCAGGTCAGTCTCTGTCGTAGGGAAGCTGCAAAACAGTTTTCTAGGAAATCTGTTAAATCTGGTTTATGAATTATTCACCACTACTTTGCATGGCATAAAAACAAGTGTTGGGTGTCTTGCATGTCCCATGTTCATCAAATAGAAGAGAATGGGAGCCCAACAAGATTCAAGGTAGCTAGAAGAAGCTCGAGCATTTTTGAATTCCAGAGTTTGAGAGCCACTAACAGAATTGTAAGACCCTTTGCCTCCCCATCCCCTGCAGTTTATCTAAGACAGATGCCTGATCCCAAAATATTTTTTTAAAGTAAAATGGCCTTCTCCACTCTGGCCTCCTGGAAATCATGTTTTTCAGTGTTACTCAGGTGCACAGTCATTATAATCTTCTCTAGCTTTTGATCTAAAGGATTTGTGAAAGTTGGGATATCCCAAAGCCCATGTGGAAGGCAAAGGAAATGGGGCTAGTCTTCCCTTCCATTATTTCCAGAGCATGGGATTGAGATGAACATAAAATATATTCTGAACTGACACTTATTTCTGTTGTGATCTTCCATATAACCTTTCTTCCATAATAACTTTTGAGAGTTTCTTGTTCTAAACAAGTTCTTCAGTCCTACAAATATATCTTCAAATATAAATGATAAAATCCAGAAGCAATACTAACAGTATTCAAATTGCTGAAGGCAAAAATAGGAAGAGTGAGAGGCGTGAGAAAGAAAATTGAGAGACGTTGGAATGATGCCTGTGAAAATTTAGTTGGCCGGTAGCTGGGCCATGTATTGAAAAATATGTGGCTTGAGCAATCAGTATTCTACTTCAGGGAATGAAATGAAACTTTTGCTCTGAAACTAATGTGTGAAATTGTTTCCTTATGCCAAATCCCACTTAGCATGTAAATTCAAAAAAAAGGGAAAAAAAAAGCACACTTAGATCTGCTTTCACTCATTTTACTAGGCACTTTCCATGGTCACCCTTAGTCACTGCCACCAACAGAGAATTATGTTTGTGGCCCTGGTTGCCCTTTCATTAGATATTCTGGGTATATGTGCAGCATCTCCATGGTATGTATGGAGATGAAGACTGGTTTTAAGAAAACTAACTTTCTAGTAGCATATAAAAGAAATTCTGTCTGGAGTTACATCCTAGGTGTCCCTTCTTGTTTGCAATTCTGTCATATTCCTGTGAAAGCCAGAGCTGCAATAGTGGACAGTGGTAACTCCTGTCCTCATAATTGATGCCCAGTATGACCAGCTGGAAAAAAATGCACAATATTCAGTGCTGAAACAGGTGCTTGCTGAGTTCACTGCAGGTTGCAAGAATCTGAGCAAAAACTCCCTGGGATTACTTAGCAGCTTGCTGGTTTGCAATTTGGATGCTTTGCTTTGCTTAAAAAAAAAAAAAAAAAAGAAAAGAAAAAAAGAAAAAAAGAAAAAAGAAAAAAAAGGGGGAGAGAGGGAAAAAAAAGAAGAAAAAAACACAGGAATCCCAACAACAAATGTTTTCCTAGATTCAGCAGTTTTGCCAGTGTAGTGAGCTTAATTAAAATTAACAGAGCATTTTAATTGTGTTGTAGTCTGTCTAATGGACTGCCTTTGCAAGCCAGCTAAGTGAAGCCACGTGGTGCATTTTGGAGCGTGCCCGGTGCTGGTGTGAGGACAGCTGAGTGTGTCTGTCACACAGGGGTGTTCGATGCCCTGCCTAGGAGCTGGCGAGGAGGGCGAGCGCTCCTGAGCTTGCACCGTAAGTCACGCTCAGCGCAGGGCTACGGCCACTGCTGTAGCTGTCACCTTGACTAAGTCCTGTGATCCCTCAACTCTCTGAGGAGAAGCTGCCTTGGACTCCAAGGGGCGCAGGCTGAGTCCCCTCGCCTGCACGTCTGCTCTTTAGCATTGGCTTTGTTGGAGGGTTTGGTTCGCATCTCCGGGCGGTTTGCTCAGCAAACGATGGGTGTGTGGGCCGGGCCCCTGGTGTTCTGGGCTTTTCATGATGGGAGCCGTAACGTGCTCAGCTGGGTTTTGCACTTCAGCAGCAAGCAAGCCAGTTAACACTGTGAACTGGCAGTTCTTTTGGCTTCCACCAAGCCATGGATGAACCTGACACCCTGGGATGCACCATGGCCTGCTCACCCATGAGACTGCTTTCCGTCCTCTCCTTTTTTCCCTTTTTGCCTACAGCATGGTGCGTGTCCGTAAGTCAGGCTGACTCTGGTTACTGATGGAGCGTTTCAGATGCTGTCTGACATGAGGGGTTGTGCACTGGAGCTGTGCAGAAGAGGTCCTGGCACAGCCGTGTGACGGCTGCAGTGAACCCTGCTCTGGGCTTGCCGGGATGCGCCATGCCCTGACGTAGGCCTCGACATGGAGGCGCGTCCCCCCGCAACCTCTGTCTTCCCATCTCTTCTCTTGACGCACTGAGAGGGGCAAGGAAGCCCCAGCCTCTGGCCTCGAGTGGCAGACAGGAGTCCCAGGGGATCCCTGTGGTGCCCTGAGCCGGTCTCGTCCATCGAGCGCGCTTCAAGTGTCACCATGCGACTGGAATGACAAACCAAGGCCAAACGTGCAGCCTGGCTGCCCAGGGGCTGTTACTAACACCAGCTCGCTGGGAACTGGTGCCGAAGGCAGGAGATGGGAGGACAGGTATGGAAAAGGGCAGTGTTGTGCAGAGGCAGGAGCCTGGACCTTCCCTCCCTCCCTTGCTCATCTCTGGCTTTGTGCTCCAGCTTCTGCCACATCTTTACTGTCTGCCTCACTGTGCAGGGAGGAGGCCTGTCCTGGGAGCTGTACCAGGATCTGGAGTGAAAAAAAAGAATTTAAGCTTTTGCTGATGCGTTGATTTTTTTATTTTTTTCCCCTTTTTTATCCTTTCCTTTTTTCCCCAGAATTGTGGTGCCTTGCTGGCCCGACTGCAGGGCTCGGCACTGCACCCGCTGCAGTGGCACGGCTGAAGGAATCATAAAAACCTGGGAATGGGGATGTCTTAAATTGTCTTGGCTGCCGGGGAGAAGGTAGTGCAACCCAGCACGGTGAATGACTTAGCAAGGCAGCAGTAATATATTGAGTTGAGACTCGCTGCAATAGCGGAAGATGTATTTTTTGTGAGGAAACAGCCCAGATAGGCACTTTAATAGAACTGCAGTGTAGTAGATGTACCACAGTTAAATATTATGCTGTTTACAGCACAGAAGGGCTGAGTACAATAACGTTATTGCCTCACATAAAGCAGCAGTAGGACTTCAGGAGCCAGATCGAACGCAAAGATGGTGTTGCATAGTAGTTCACAAGTACTTAAATTTTCCTCTGTGAACAAATAACTCTTTTCCTGGGAAAAAAAAAAAGAAAGCTGGTATTATTTGAGATCTGCATACTTTAAGATTAAGGTACACATCTTATAGAGTAAGGTTTTAAAGGGAAAGTTAATGTTAGTTCCCACTGACCTTTTTGCATTACTGTTTTGACTTCCTTTGTTCAAAAATAACTTTTAAAAAAGTCAGTAATTGGCAGATAGAACAGTGCTTAAATAGCTATAAGTATATACGTTTTAAAATAAATGATGCCCTCAGCCAGAAGAAAACCTCCTTCTGTCCTTCTGTAACAATCTATTTTTAGGTTGTTACACAATTTGCAAAATTTCTTTAGTAAGATATTAAGACAAAATGGTACAGTAAATTTGGCCTTGGATTACATTAAGGGAATTTCTTTGGAAAAGTTCATTTTTATTACAGCATGTCTCAATTAAAGATTCAAGCAAAATACAGGGTGACATTTGAACCATAAATTTAAAATCTCATTCAAGCCAAATGGTGGCATTCAATTCTAAAGTCCAATATCCAAACCACGGTGCTTAAGTTGATTTTGTGCAACAAGGCATTTGCACATACACTGCCTTGGTTGGCAGTTGCCCAGTTTTCAAGCCTGGTTTATACAGCAAAAGCTCATCAGCACAGCTTTTGCAGCACACCCTGCTGCAGGACACACACGATAGAGTAACACTGAAGGCCTTTCCCTAGGAAAGCTTGGAAAAGCTGTTGTAAAAGTAAATGTCACCCTCAAGTAAGATCTTTATGTTGGTTTTATATATACATATATATATATGTAAAGGTGTGAGCATGAGCTGTGAGCATAGCCACTGGATTTTGGGGCTTCACCCCCAAAAATCTCTTCCTTGCTAGGAAAGCCACAGCCATCTGAGCCTGGTTTGCCTCAGCTTCTAGGGTTCTCCTAGCTTTCTGTGTCCTGAGCTAAAGGGCACCGTCCTGTCGGCTCAGGGTCTTTAAAATTCAGAGGGGACACAAGAGGAACAGTCTTACTGGGCATGGTGATCTGCAGCTTATTTCTTTCGCATTCAGTCTGATCTCTGCCAACTAGCCAAGCGGCTACCTGCTGCTGCTTGTAGTTGGCTCCCGCTGGGATGATTGCTGGCTTAGCAGGATGCACCTTAAGTAGCACTAAAAATAAATAGGAAATTGGGCTTTCTGGCCTTGTTTTTTTGGCATTTTTTTTCTTCCCTTTTTGTCCTTTGAACGAAAGGAATTTTTAAGCTCTTGGAACTGTTAAAACAGAAACAATTCCCCACCCCAAACCCCTAAATTGCAAATTCCTGGGGCAGGCAGCCCCTGGGCAAAGCAGTGCCCTTGCGGATGCGCCCCCGGTTCATGGGGCGCTGGGGCCAGCTGGAAACATTACATAAGCACTCTCAGAAATAGCATCCACTGATGGAGGCGCCCTGAAGTCTGGGATGGGGTTAACGGAGAATTTAATTTTAAATGACCCGTTTGCAGGAGACAAATGAGACCAGCCTGACTCCCTCTTCCTTCCCCCCAAATGTTGTAGCTGTGCAGCAGCCGTGCCAGACTGCATGTTGACAGTCTTTAACATAATTTGTCTGTACTAAAATTAATACTCCACTTTGTACTATATTTATATCTATCTATCTATCCCATTTCATGTCAAATAAGTTCTGGTGTGTGGGATGCATAACAAGATCGACTGAAAAAAAATAAGTTTTAACCCTGTGAGGTTTCCTGCAGGTAAAGAAAGGAGGGGTTATTTTGATATCAGCCTGTAATTATATGTTTTACTTCTCACCTAGATTTTTACATAGTTGCCTTATTAGAAAACTGTAATGTGAAAGCTAAAAAAAAACCCATATATTATGGTGCATATGCAGGGCACTGATGCAAACTTGGAATATTCTGAGGGTTGTCTATTGGTTTCTTTAAGCAGTAGCTCTGGAAACAAGTTTGCCTGTAATTATAAACCCTGTGAGAAAACTGTGAACTGAAAAAAAAAGGAAGAAAGAAAGAAAATAGAAGTAGAAATATGCTTCTGTTATAAATTAATGTGCTTAATAAACCCAGGGGAAAAAAAAAGGGGCCGAATCTGTTTAATCCTTATCAGCAATTATTTGCTAATTGGTATATAGGGAAGAACTAGGAATGATTCTATGAGGACACAGTGGAACAAATCCAGGTCCACCATTTTAAGCACCAGAAGTGAAGGGCCTCTTGACCAGGCATCTCTGGTCAAGAAGGTATCTTGGGTCCAGGGACTGCAGTTTGTCACCCCTGGAGACAATGTCTGTCTCGGGAGGAGTGTTATTTGGTACAGTGAGCACCCCACTTAGTACAAGCTGCGATGCTGCAGCTATATCTTGCTGGGGAAGAAGCAGCTTGGACTGCTGTTAAGGTTAAAATCTGGGTGGTTTCCCACCTGTCCTGGGGAGATGGGATCCTTTCCCAGGTGGGATGAGTTGTGGTGGGGAGGTGCCTCCCTATTTCTGCCTCTGTCAGGGAAGCTCTTCTCAGCTAGGTGAGAAGAGTTGGTGTCATCCTAGCTGCTCCCACTGCAGTTGGTTGTCTGGTCTCTGCTTCAGAGGGTGTGATTAACGGTAAGCACCTTTGAAAACCTTTATAATAGAGTTATAATAATGTACATATGTGTATTCATGGTATTGTCAAAGATTCATCATTAGCTTTGTGCATGTAAACTGAAGGGCAGCAAAAAATGGTGAGCAGAAGAAGGTTGAGACTAACCATTCAAAATCTAGGGATCCCCCTCTGCAAGTTTAGACATGCAAGCACCCTCACCCATGGGACTCTTTGTCTTCTCAAGACAAATCCTGACTAAAGGAGTCCTCCTAAACCTAAATTAAAACCTTATCTCCTTTGCAAGTGGAGCACACTGCAGGAGAGATGTTCAGCAGCTGTAAATGATCTTGACTTTGATGTCAAGGCAGCTGAAATAATTGACATCAGCTGAAGATACATCTATAGCATAACCCATAGGTATTGCAGTGTGATTTACAAAGGCTCTTGGCAACATAAACTCCATATGTTTTATAGCAACTGAGAAGGAATGGAAACTGTCTGACAACAAGTGGAGGCATATTTAGTAGCATTTTTATACAGTGGAAATTGCCCAGTTAAAGGCTTTAAGGAATAGATTTGCTGTGGTACACAGCACCAAATAGTTCAAGCACATAATACCCCAAGCGCTCCATTCATCTCAATCTCTCATGTTAAGTTGGCTAATTTGACACTAACTGTTTCCTGCCAACTTGCTCTCAGACAATTCGACATTGTCTGCTAATCTGCACGACGTGCAAGCCTGTGGAAAGGGCTCTAAAGAGAAGGAGCTGCCGGTGGTATGAATTGGGGGAAGTGGAGGAAAAAGAACAGCTCTCATTTACATTCGTATTGCCCATAACTCACCTAATTTTTGACATAGCAGTACTGAAATACTCTTGTTCCCATGGTGTGAGTAAATGGCAGCAAATTTCAACTAAATATGACTTGAAGGAGGGGTGATTCTCCAATGTCTCATTCCTGAAGTGCTGTATAATGAGCTGAAATACGAGTGAGAAGCAGCAAGGACACAGTGAATGCTTCTCCAAGAGAAGTAGGATGTTTCTTAAAGGCCCTGCAACCATTTGAAACCTCCCACTGGGCAATTCTTTCCTTCCTGAGTACAGGAAAGGAACTGAATGGATGGTCTTGCAAAACACAGCAGCAACTCTGGTATTTTCAAGTGTCACAAGTTAGATTCTGATATTGAGACCATGCTATGCAAAAGCCCTTAGGAGGACAGCAACAGTAGCATCTCCAGGAAAAAAATAATTGCCCAAACTGCTAAAAAAAAGTTTCACTTACCAGGCTCACCTCAAGTACAATGGTAAGAGTTATGGGTTACAGGACCGTCTATGTCTACAGTTTTTCATAATTTGACCAGGAGGTAGTGGGACTGCTGGCCAGGACACTGGACTGCAGAAAACCAGAGGAAATAGATGTCCTCATAGCTGGTGGCACTGGTGGCTTCTGTGGCTACAAGTCAATGTAGATAGTGTTAAAGAGGTCAAGTCTTCTCTTCAGCACAGCCAAGGCTGAGTCTCTTTGGTCTGAGCTGGAGGTGGTTTTGCCATGAGGGTCCTCCCCAACAGCATGATACCCCTATCATGAAAGAAAGGGAAGTTAAAATTGTGACTTTGTTGTAGATCTGAGAAGCTAAGTATTGAAGGATAGAGAGAGGTGTAAGAGGAGGAAGTCTCTCTAAGTAAGCTAGCAGGTCTGATTTGGATATTTTCATCATTAAGCATTTATAAAGAGAGCTGAAGAGCCAAAGGTGATTATTTGCCTATTATTAGCTTATTATTGCTGAGTGTTTCTTAATTGATACTGTATTAACTCTATTAAGCCTTTCTATTTTTTATGCTGAATTTCAACTTGCAAGCGTTTTCTCTAAAGTGTACTCTGGGAAATTTCTCCCTTTTCCACAATTTGAAGTACAGACCAGTGCTGGTTTAGTTTTGTAAGTTCAAGGAAAGTAGTGAACTTAGAGTGTGTTGTAGCCATTGCCTCCTCCAGGCGCAAACTGATGCACTCACCAGGCTCTTGTTGTTTTGGTCTAGCTGCTCCAAAATACAGCCTTTCTAAATCATGCCACGCACAGGAGTGCCTGCACAGTATATAAAAATACATAGGCATACAGGTGAAATGAAATACGCTGACAAATGCTAGGGTTATAGCATCCAGATCTTTTCTTTGAAAGGCGTCTTTGAGGCGTAGTCTGTGATACCTTTTTGGTCCTGAAGCTTCAATTGTTAATGTGTGCAAACAACAGAGCTGGCAGAAAAGGAAGTTTTAATTATAAAAGAGGTGGTATTTTGTGGCTGAGTGCAAGTGCTGAGCGGAGACGTGAAAGAAGCCGGGGAAAGATCAGTAGCACTGAAGTAATAATTCTTTAGGCATATGTCACTGTAAGAAATCCCACTCTGCGCCAAGCGTAGGTGAGGAAGCTGTGCGATGCCCTGGATTTATATTGCCTGCAATAATAGAACAAATAGGATTTTTGTCATAAACAGCACGTACCTCCTGCTTGGTGTTTTCATATCTCCTGGGTTATAGGTGAGCCCTTTTACTTGCAGGTGCCTCGTGGTGGAGAGCCTACGTGTGATGGTGGGTAAAAATAGCAGCAGATTCCAGAACTAAGTTGTAATTCTAGGTGTTCTTTGTTGCAAATGTGTCTACTCTTTCCACTTGCCTTCAAAGACAGCATATATGTTGTGATTAAAAAGAGACTAAATTAAGGTTATGTTGATAGTGTCAATGCTGGCATTTCCTTGTTTCTGAGGCCTTGCCCATGTGGGCTTTGGGTTCCCCTCAGCAGGGTTTTAGAGACATCTACAAACCCCAAACTCATATAATACATCCTGCAGGACTGCTCTGTGTCCTGTGGGGTTCATCAGTGATGGCTGAGTAAGGAATTAACAATGAAACTGCCCCACTCCAAACTCTGCTAGTGCAGAGTTCTTGCCTGTGATTTCTATTGCATTTTTCCTTCACAAATTCAGAGTAATCCAGAAGAACTGGTATTATTCCTTCATGCTACTATACAGTCAAGCTAGACCCAACTTGAATCCTTGGTCCTACCACCTGTCTACGTTTTCAGCCAGGTTTCCCTCTGTCATCTTAGTCAAAGAGCCTGGAGCAGAGAAGGAGCAGTATCTAGTTTTGAAGCAAAACAAGCAACAGGCTACGTATTTTTGTTAGTGGCCTGGGTGAAAAAGAAACAAAAGTAGAGTTAAAAAGCAAGGAGAAGTGTGCAACCTTTTGCAAGGGTTGGTAGATACCTGGCAAGTTTGGGGGAACCTTGCTTCTTATTTTATGAGGTTTTTTCTAATTTTTTTAATGCTTTTGGATGTCATCTGGTAAATTCTTTGTCATTCCAACAACGAATAAAAGAATTATTTTCTCATTTTATACTACAAATAAAGCTAAAATAAATGTGAAAACTTGCCTTAAAGGCATATTTTGAATAAAAAGCTTCTAATACTAAATTAAATTACTTGCAGAAAGAACTTCTCAAAGCGTGTTTTTTCACAGTAATTCATGTCTGTCAGCAGCAATTCTTGGCAACTGTTATCTAATAAGTAAATTTTTTCTGTTGGTGGTGTTCTATTTTGAGGCTTATTCATTGTGAAAACGTGGGAGGGGAAGGTAGTGGGGAGTCCTTTTGTCGAAGACCCACGTACTGGAAGCCAAGTTGAAGGTGAGGAGTTTATAAGAAATGCCTCTCTTAGCCTAGAAAGCAGCATTTGGATGTTACACCTTTTAACAAGTTGTTGAGATGGAACAGATGTAGGACAGGTAAATGGTGAGAATGCCAAATAGGGGGAAATACAGCCAAGCTCTGCAGTTACTGCACGTGGGGAAAAGGGACACGTGTGGTTGGGGTGCGGGGAGTCAGCCTCGCAGCAGGGCAGTGGCGAGGCCAAGGCTGCCTCCAGGGAGGTCAGAACGGCCGCTGCCCCCTTGCTGTTAGGGCTCCTGCAAGGACTTGGGGCGTTGCTCAAACGTGTAGCGCTCGCAGGGATGGAGGCACTGGCTGAGCTCTCACTCTGAGGGGTTCGGGCCTAAAATTCACCCTAGCTTCAGTGACCCCAAGGGCTGAGCCCAGGGAGAGCCTTCAAATAAGAGGAAGAAGCTCCTTCCTTTTCACAAAGGTCTCGGCAGTGGTTTAGCAGGATGTAAAAATGGAAATAAATGAATTAAAGGTTCACTTGCAAGGTTAAAGCGGCTCTCCACTCCAAGGCAGTGCCATGGTGTTGAAGCAGGAATGGGAATCATTAGAGGGAAAGGAAAAGGCAGCTTCATTAGCACTCGTGAGGAAACAGCAGTGTCTGAATGTGAGCCGAGAGCCCCTAACCACCAAAGATCAAAGTCCTGGGGTCCATCCCTTTGGCCCAATGTGCCAAAATCACATAAAATAATAGTTCTGACTGTGGAGGTTTCAAGTTAAGCAACATCTCCGTGCCAGCAATCTACATACAATCATTCGAATGCAGGAGGCAATTAAATAGCTGGAGATGGATTGCTCAGAGAGCATGGAGGATGCAGAACAGCTAAAAGTAATTAAGTTACATACAGATAAATTAGTGGCCATAATGGTCAGATTACAAAATAAAGCATCAAAGTATAATCCTGCCAAATATTTGAGTAGAGCAGCAGAACTGGAACTGACAAATGGGACTTATAGCACTAGCTCAAATTTACAAATGGTTATGAGTATTCACATTTTGTTGTCACATTTGGAAGGAAACACAGCTTACCCTGCCTAAATCCAGTCCAGACCCTAAATTTAGTTCTTTTTCTCTAAAGTTTCACTTTAAATCTTATCTTAGATTTTGACTGCAGTTGTTAAACCTGATGGCCTCTGAGTCTACTTAGTTTGTGATCAATGTAGACTCATTGTAGGGTCATGAATGCATTAGAAATAAAATCTTGTCCCCTAAACATCTATGAACTAGAACAGAATTTGCACAGATATACTAATAATGTACTCTTGTACAACATGAGCCATGCCATCAACCTCACTTGACTTCTTAGTGCTTCAAAATAAACTGTGAACAAAGATAAACCTCAAAGCGCACCTTCTTTTAGCACCTGCTGAAATCATGACAGTGGATTATTTGCTGTGATTTCATCCATGCCCAGTTGGGTTTGTTGGTGCCCCTTTAGTGGAGACACCTTGAATATGCCCAGAGGGAGTTAATGCGTCTCCTGGGAGCTGATTTACCCTGGCATGGCCAAAGGCAGTTGGAAAAGTGGAAAAGTTTTGCTTGTGAGTGGATTGTGCTGCTGCTGCTGCCCAGGCTTAGGGGCTGCTGAGGCAGCAGCCATGCGGGTTTGGGAGGCTCCCAGTGGTCTGGATGGGGTTTGTATGCAGTAGTAACTGAAGTGTGGGGAAAAATACAGGTATTAATAGAGTGATCCTAATGAGGACTGAGCAAGGTAGAGAGGGAGATTTATTTTTAGTTTATTTTTCCTTAGCGCCAAGTTTTGCTTTTGGACGTATCTGTGTAGGTGCACTTTATTCATCAGTGTTACATGTTTGCAATCACAGATTATAAACCTGCCTCCTTTTCCATATTTTCCTAATATGCATGCATGTAAGAAACTAAGCTTTTTATTTGGCTGAATCTTGAAAGCCACAGATCATATACTGAGGTTGCTGGTGTTTGCTTATTTTTTCAGGAGTGGTCAAAAAAATGAAGGACCAGGCATAATTTTGGATCCATAGAGTGTGAGACAGAGGGTCCAAAATGATGGAGACAGATAGAGAAATGATTAACTTGGAGTTCCTGGTCATTCATATTCCGCGTCTACATCACACAAATACTGCAGAGCCATTCATGATTTTCTGTCGGTTTTGTGTTTTCCTGTTTCTTGTAATGGATTGAGTGAGAAGGCATGTGCTGCCCTGCGTTCAGTATGAAAATAATTTGGACAGCTAGGGTATGGAAATGCTTAATGTTATGAGGGAATAGTATTTATGAGAATACTTTAAATAACATATTTAAGCAAACAGTAGGGCAGTCAGCACCTCCCACAGATATGAAATTATCTCCAGCTTCTAAGAGGGGAAAAAGTTTAATTTCCACTTCTTTTATGGTTTGTATTTATTCAAGTAGTTAGCATTCCTTTCCTCATTAAAATTGCTAACATGCTAAAAGCTTTGACTTCCAAAAATAAATAAATAAATACAAAGGGGAGAGGGGAAGAAACTAAAAGATACATTCTCCTGCCAAAAAAAATATGTGAAAATAAATCTTTTAAATTACATTCCAGTAATGCAAAATAAAAGCTACTTCCACCATGTTTTTACTACTCTGGGAAATAAATGGTAGCTTAAATAAGCTAGGACATTGGCTGTAATGGGCTCTATACAGTGACTGGCACATCACTTCAAACGGTCTTAATCCCAAGATTTCCAGAACTGAAGCTATGAATTTGTCTGGGTGTTGAGGAAACATTATATCTTGTGGAGAGGTTATCTCCCACCATCCCAGCCTTGTTGCCCGCTGCTGAGGACCGTATCCCGTCTCGTCAGGAATGCCGGTCGTGGGGATGCAGCGAGCGCCCGTGGAAAGGACCGTCCCGGCAGATGGGCTGTGAGGAGTGACTCACACCTGTTGCATAAGCTGCAAGGTGGTAAACTTGGCCTACCAGCAGTGCTCATAAATCAAGTCTTCTCCTCCTCCTGTCCTTAAAAATCATGAAAAGCACATAAAAAAAATCCTGAGATTACACTCATCTTGGCTTTTTTTTTTTTAATATATATATATATTTTAGGATGCACCAGGTTTACAGTTCTAGGCCTACCTGCAATCTCTAGGGCTAGAAACATAATTAAAAGGAAAGATGTATTTGTATGTGTGGGTGGGCATGTAATATTCTCAGGCTTATGGCCTTAAGAGGAAACAGTAAATAGCATATGAAACTCCATAAAATGGTAAGCGTTGGCAGTTTTGCTCCTCAAGGATTATATACCGGCCTAAAGAAGTGAAACTGTGTTACTTAACAGGAAAGACAATATCTTGGCAAAGAGGAGATTGACAGGAGATTACATACGGGCAGGGTATTGTCAACTTTATGTTCAGGATGATTAAAGTTTGTTGCTAGAAAGTCTAGGATCAGAATTTAGCAGTGAATCATATTGACTATTGGAAGTAGTTATAAAACACCTATTTGTGGGATTTTTTTTTGTTGTTGTTTGATTGTTTTAAAGCATGGGACAAATACTATTTTTCTTCAATTGCGTGCGCTGGGCCCCCTTACCCCAATCAGAGTAGCTGAGAAAGTAGTCAAGCATGCATGCAGTTGAACTATGCTATTTCAGAACATGCACTGCCAATAAATCGGTCTTTATTTGGTGTATAGCTAACATGCAAACGGTGAATTCACAGATGTTGGATCAGTTTTCCTAAATACAGAAACTGTTCAGTGCACTTAAGATCTTAGTAGCAATGATGAGGTATGACCCTAGTAGCATCAATTGAGTAGAAGGAACCTTCAGACTTCAGTTGCTCCTTCTAAATTAACAGTGCTGTCCAGGATAACATAGATTATCCCCTTCAAGCATATGGCTTTGCCACTACAGCTTGGGTACTTCATTAAGTTTAAATGTCTGCAATTTAATATTTTTATTGAAAACCTGCAGGCTTGACGTTCATTTTCCATTTTCTGTTTTGCCCTGTTACAAGCCTTACCTGCTCTCTTCCCCCAGCAAATATAAAAGGAAGATGGACATTACCAATCTTGTGCATCTTCTCAAAAATTCATGGAACATGGGATTTCTTGCTGTGAGAAAAACCAGCTAAGCGATTGCTGCTTTATCTAGTAAAACAAATATGTTCTTCCCAGCAGAGATGATAATTCTTACTGAACTGGATGCTTATAGATTTTGCCACTAAATATCTGATTTTCAAAAGAGCTCAGATCCTACTTCAGCATCTAAATGAAGCTCTCATCATGCTTGGCAACCAGCTGCTCTACCCAAGGACTAGATGCCCACATGAAAACATTTTTTTCCTTTGCTGTCTAAATTATGATCTCTAGGTGTTAAGCTCATTCAAATTTCTAAGCTATTTGAAAGAATAATCTGCTGAATTGCTAAAAAGTTAGCTGCTAAATATAAAATGAAATGGCAGCTTTTTAATGCTGCCATTTTAAAAAGTAGGTATGCAGAATTGGTCCCCTGAATCCTTATTTAGACACCCTTTAAATCCTGTGCATACAGGCACAGATGGAGATATAGCACTCACACAGTACCCATTTTAGGTTGTTAGTGCATAAAAGCTAACTTTCCTAATATAAGCTATCATTAAATAATAAGCTAGTTCCACTGAGTTGATGCAGAACTGCTGTGTTGAGAGGTGGGTGTTAAAAGAAGCATTGAGAGCCCATGCAGTGACTCTCTTGTGCTACTAAGTAAATGATAAGGAAATTCTTTGCCATCTTGTGCACTAGGTTTTTGGTGCAAGCCTCTCTTCCTTGCTGATAAGAACTGTCTGGGAGGCGAAGGCATAATGGGGGCTGAACTCAGGTCAAAGGAACCAGAAACCAAACTCATGGCTAGATAAAGATCACTGCTTTATTAAAAATAAATCACTAGATAATGCAGATATTTGCTGATTTTAACACTGCATAGTAGAAGCAACCACCAGGCTCTCCAAAGGGCAATTTTTCTCCCAATTTGGGACCTCTTGGCTTAAACGAGACTTTGCCTGACTGCGTGTTCATATGTGGCTGCATCACGAGGGGAATTTTCTCCTGATTCTTCCATGATTCGGCCCTTGCTAAGGTTGAGGTGGCTGACAACTGCTCTGAGCCTTGCTGGCCATCCATGAAGTCCCTTTCCGAACTTAACTCTCAATAATGTTGCCCATAGTTTTATTTACTATTCTTTGCAGAATAATTATAGCAATGCAGGGTGCATTTCTTTCAGATCCTCCCTAATATACGGTGAAGTGCTATGGAGCCGGCTGCACTTTGACAAATCCCTCCCTATGGGTTTTGTGGCTTCAGATTACTGCGGAGAGCTTGCTGGCTTTGAGGCTATAAATTCATTTTTGTTGTTTAGAGTCTGGGCCATAATCTACAGCTTCTCCTGAGCGTCCTGGGCAGCATCTTGTCCATGCGCAAAGGCACCAAGCGCAGGGAGAAGTGTTTGAAGTGAGGCAGGCACCAGTCGCGTTGCTCGAGCACGTAGCACTACGTTTAATTCAAAAGCAACCTCTGCAGCCCGTAAGGTTTGTCCATCATTAAAGTGTTTGATTTGGAACTTATAAGAAAACCACCTTGACGGATCCATCCAATTCGAGTCAAATAATCAAGCAGATATTTGGGATGACCTCTATTCATTTTAGCTTTCTTCTTCTCTGCTGCTTTGAAAAGAGCTGAGCTCCAGGTCAACACTGTTATTTAAAAAAAAAAAAAAAAAAAAAAGACTAGAAATAGCTATTTTCTCACCTAAGTTTCTTGATTGTGGGGTATGCCTGATAAATGATTTCAGGATGTGTGCTTAACTTGGAGAAAGGGGCAACAGCACTGGAAGAAAATTCACTGAGGTGCACGAGCTGGATATGATCTGCATAACAGCATAAATCTAGCTCATGCAAAGATGATTTCAGTTGTATCTCATACAAAAAAAAGCAGCTGGATTTAGGGACGAGGCCACCCACTGCCAGGAGAAAAATGCTCGAGTCTTCGGTACCTTTGATTCACTGGCTTTAGGAGGTGAGAATCCCACTGTCGCAGCATGTGCCTGGGAAGCACGTTAAATTGCATGCGCCTCACCCTCTTCCTCTCTCCCACAGTCTGCTTCTAAATTGGAGTCTCTGCAACGAAACTTCGCTTCTGATGCCGCCACATAAATCGTGTGTTTTCAATTTTGACTGGAGTTTCCAAGAGAAAAGCTCTTCTCCCCTTGTCTCTGCAGCCCTGATGATTTTGTACTTGTCCTTTCCTGAAATATCTAAGTTAATTTTGTAGCTATTGAAGAGCACTGTGTAAATGCAGCTTTATAACCTTTCACCACAACACAACAGCCTCCTCTCTGTAATCTCCACCTCCTATACCTATTCTTGACAAAACAATGCCCGGAGCAATGTTTCTGCATCATAAATCTGGGCCTGTAAGACAGAATATTTGAGCCGAAGCAGTGGCACGCTATTGCCTATCTGCCTAATCTTCGGATAATGTCTTTTTGATGTGTTGCTTGTAAACACTTTTGTTTAGAGTGGGTTACGCTCATAGTAAAAATTCGGGTAGTTGCAAAATAACCATTAAATGCAGTGGGGCATTTCCACTCGTTCGCAGTTTACCTCTGACCTGCAGCTCATCTTGCTGCCAGTCATTTCTCAGTCTCTTCAAACACAGACCATGAGCGGGGCTTTGCTCTTGCTCTTTCTGCATCCCACACTATCGGTAGGGCAGGAGGACGGGTTCCCTGGCAGCTTGCAGATGCAAGTGGACCCAGAGCAAGCAGTATTTTTCTCTTGCACATGTATGAATTGTCTGTCTGCAGAGGAACTGCACCTGTGTGGGGAAACAACAGGTCACTCTTTCCTGTGTGAAACTCATAAATGTAGCAATTACATAAAGCAAATTGTGAGTGGGTGCAGTTTATCAGGAGCTGCGTCGATTTTTACCTTATCGTCTGCAGAAAATGAATCATCTGATACTGAAATGGCTCTTCGGGGACTGGCATAGGCAGCTGAGCCCAAAATTGCTGAAGAGGGAGCTGATTATCTGAAAGGCAGCAGAATCTAGCTGGAGCAAAAGTACTGCAAATCCATGCTTTTCTGGCAGCTAATTAAGACCTAAATACTTGTATTAGGTGCTTAAAGTTAGACCTTTAAGAAGGATCATGATTTTTCCATCTTATCTAGATGCTTATGTTTATGTCCTGAGTTTACACGTAGCGGGCTGAATCGCAGGTTATGGTGGAAGGCCTGTCCCTCTAGAGAAGAAGCAGGATCGAGGAGATGCCCGTGAGGCCCACGGGTCTCTATGGGCACGCAGCCAGATCCTGATACCGCAAAGTATCCTGCGACAGCTTTTGCAAGACCAGATGGAGGAGCGAGCGTCTGCGTGTGTGTGTGTGTCTGCGTGTGTGTGTGTATGTGTGCATGTGTGTTCTACATGCACAGCTTCAGCGCTCCGCGGGCGCCGAGGCGCTCGCTTCTCGAGCGGGACACATTAATCACAGCTGCAGAGAGGGCAGGAAAGGCCACTTCAGGTTAATTAGTGCACGACAGCAGCCAGGTCACGCGTGTGGGCTGGAAGGAGGCTGCGGAGGGAAACCTTGAGACAGCTGCCACCTGCCCAGCTACTGATGCTCCGTAATTGTGGGAACAGAGTATAGCCTAGTGTCCCCTTTATTCCTTATGGGAAGATTTTATTTATTTATTTATTTATTTATAAGCAATGACTTGGCAGTATTGATCCTCTGTCGGAATTTTGTTTTTCTTTTCATTCCTTGAGTCCAGGTACTGACAGTTTGTAATTCTCTTCATCTTTTAGCAAATCATCCTGAATAATTTGGCCTTGTTGCTTGGAATTATAATGGCTACCTCCCTAAATCCCACTCGCTGCATCTTGGGTCAGTATTGGTGCTGTGGAAATATTTTTGACACGAGGGTGCTGTCAGCTCAGAAGGTTCGTGAGTGCTGTCTAACGATAGTCCTGAGGTTCACAGCAAAAGGGAAGATGGAAAGACCTTAGAGAGGTCTGCAGCCTTAGCCCATTTGGAAGCAGATGCAGTAACTATCTGCACCATCTAAAGCTGCCCTAATTACAGATGAGGTTTTTAAATCCCATCAGTGAGAGTCGCTTTCTAGATTTGTACAATTAGAAGACATCACTTGGAGGATACTTCCCTGTGTGCACTTCCATGTTTTCCTGAAACATTTTCACATATCCCAACTGTTTTGCAAAACTGATTTGTAGCTGCTCTGTTTACTCTCATACAGTTTCTCTCCCTACAGTGACAGTGATTTTGGTTGTGAATTTGCACATTGAACTTTCAGTCAAGTCACAGAGAAATAATGGAATTTGAAAACAGTTTAAGCCCAGGCTACCAGAGTTTATTAAAAGCACAATGCTAAGATCAGGTTTTGTTCCATCCTTTGGCCACCTGGCTGCCTGAAGATGATCTTCAATCTCCCACCCATGTTATACATTTTTTTGTTATCGTTGTTAATTTCTCCTCATTGCTTCATTTCACGTTACACCTGCTGCATTTCTGCTGCACTTCACAGTAACAGAGGTGGCTTCCAATTCTCCTTCTCCCATGTTTGCTAGGAGGTGGCAGAGGACTTCTGATAGGCTTGTGATAGAGATCAGGAAGAAATATTGCTGGGGGAAAAACATCCCAAATGACTCTCCAGGTCTCAGCATAGTGTGAAAAGGAGATGTGGGGAAGTAAAGCACAGTGATTTACAAATCATTTTGCCATTTAGAGACTGAATTAGTTAATGACAAAGTTCTTCCTCCCCAATCCTGATGGCTTCTGGCCTTCACAATGTCTGCGCTAATCAGTAATGTCACTTGCATTAGGTATTATTCTCATGTCATTCGGCAGACAGCAGCGACTTGCATGATGAGAGAGCAAGAGCCTCTTACTTAATTTGGTCAATGAGATAGTTGAATGCATATTTAAGTGCTACAGATGAGAAGACCATCCTGGTAAATAAGTTCATATGGCATTAGAGCAGATGTGGTGACACAATTTCATAAAAAAAGAATAGCTTCTTCCTCCTGCAAAAGCCTTGTGACCAGGGTAGGCTAATTTAGTGTAGTTCAACAGTGAAGCCATGCCCAGAAGGTGATATCTACGTCACAGCTAGTTCAAAACTTGAACTAGCATTGGACTAGCTAGCTTGATAGGAATGTATTAACAAGAAGCTTATCTTGATATGGGTCTCAGATGAGTTTTGCAGCATGTACTGTACTCTGCTCTTGTAGTTCAGAGCTGCTGTAACTATGCTGGTGTCATCAGCTAAACTGGCTACTTAAAGATGATTCCTGAATACTTCTCTTATCTAGGACCACACGTCAAGCATGATGAAACTAATACAAGCCCAGTTTTGTAAATAACCAGTCAGATATCTGCTTGCCTTAAAATGAAAAGGCTTTCTATATGAAGAAAGCATGGCAGATATGTTTAGACTCTCGTGATGAGAGAGATGGTATACGTGAGATAACTGGGAGAAATAGGAGGACTGCAAATTTAGCTTAGGGAGTGCCTGAAGCAGAGCAGGCAACGTGTAGCAGTCAGCAGAGACATCAGCTTTTGAGGTATTTAAGAATGAAGTTGTACATGGATTGATTTTTGGTCCTGACACTGCTTAATGCTTTCGATGATGACAGAGGCCAAAGCAGAGGGAACGATCCACTGACAAGCGAAGGGGCAGTATCAATACAGCGGAGAGGTGGGATATTCTGTCACGGGAGTGCGTTGGCTGAGGCCGCTGAAGCAGAATGAAAAATGAGCTGTCCACTACAGAAAGATTATGAGCTTTGTAACAAGAAGAGTTGTGGGTTGTTTTGTTTTGTTTTGAGAGAGAGAGAGAGTCTGTCATTTGAACACAGCTGAATGATGACCATACACCAGAAATGTCATGCAGGCCTAAAATAGACAAATGCGATAAGAAAGAAAAAGACATCCACTCTAGAGAGACTTTGGCATCTGGAATATCATATGGAATTTGTCAAAAGTGCTCAATAGAAAGGCATTCAAAATTGAAAAGTTGTGTAGAGCTGCTGGTAGGAACGGGGAGCCCAAGTCAGAAGAGTGAAAACGCTTCCTCCTTTAGCCCAACAAAGCAAAGGCTGAGGAAGGGGAGAGATGAATTATTCAACACTGACCTAAAAGCAGTCTGAGCGGCACAGACAGAAAGCTGAAGTATTGTAAAATGAAACCTGAGTTTGAGTGTTTACATGATATGGTGCCTGCAATAATATGAGCTTGGTCCCATTTTCTGCTTCCTTACATGGGAATGGCCTGATCATGGTGTTGTGGTATTATCCAATACTTCCTTTGCTCCTGCTAATGTCTAGGTGAAGAAGAAATGTGTTACTTTTCCCTAGTATGAACAAAATGGGTTTTTTTTGTTGGAGTTTTATACTGAGGATTTGAGGGAGGGTGGAGGAGACTGCTTGTTTGCTTTACTCTTTCATAGCTTTCAGTTCAACAGTGTTTGTCCTCTGTTCGCCTGTATGGTTTGCAGTAGTGTTTAATTATTTAGCTTTTGAGAGATTGTTTTGTTTGGGTATCGTAATTTTTTAACAGCCATTACCGCATATTACAGGTTATTTTAAATTGTCATGATTGTATGATTTGCAACAAGCAACAAGTTTCTCATCACTGCCTCAGTATGTTCTTGGAATTAAAAAAAAAAAAAAAAAAAAAAAAAAAAAAAAAAAAAA
>JAVCKT010020196.1:6437-24540 GCA_032273925.1 Rhynchotus rufescens | reverse complement strand
ATCTTCTAAAAATGATGCTGAACTTAAAATCAGAAAATTACTCCATAAATTTGTGCAGTTCATTAACTCATGCACTAGATGGTGATCAAAAGCAGCCCAAGCTGTATGTTCGCATCCGCTTTCCAAAGTCACAGTTGACAGTGGAAAATGAAAACACATGAGACTGTCCATTTTTCCTGCCAAGCTTTTAAACTTCTTTTTCTCTTTTTATGATTAATCTTTTTAGAAGAATTCTCTTAAAGATTAAAGTAGAAATGAAAGTGGTTACTAGTGCTGCGAAATTCTTATATCCTACTGGAAGTGTGATTTTCAAATTATTTATTTGATAAACACATAGGAAGTACTTCTCTCTGTGTGATCACCAAATGTTCATAAAACAGCCCATATTTCAAGCTGGGATTAGTGCTGCTCTCACAATGCAGAAATTCGAATATGCAAGTTTTTAAAATAGTTGCTACAGACTGAAACCTAATCTCTACATGTAGAAATTGAATACCAGTCATTAGTACAAGTGGTAAAAGGGGGAGCACTGCTCTGAAAAAAATGATTACAGACTTCTTTATGATTAAAAACAAAGCAAGAAGAAAC
Source organism: Rhynchotus rufescens (assembly GCA_032273925.1). Classification (NCBI taxonomy): domain Eukaryota; kingdom Metazoa; phylum Chordata; class Aves; order Tinamiformes; family Tinamidae; genus Rhynchotus; species Rhynchotus rufescens. The sequence continues at coordinate 23,952 of JAVCKT010020196.1, read as the reverse complement.
AGCTTCTGTACTGGCTAGCCTGACATTATAAAAATGGCTCTAATCTCTTACCTTGGGAACATTACTACATTCAAAGGAAAAGAAGATGAGATTTGGATTATAAGACTGGAAAAAAAATGGATTCCACTGAAGAGAATCGGTCCAGTATACTCCTTTGGCTAAAAAACAGGAGGATAATTTTCAGGTATAGAGGCTGGGAGAAGGATTTAGATTAGGGACGTGGACGTGGACTAATACAACAGTGTTGCTAAGAATGATGATAGAAAAATATCAAAGATGCAGCATTTTGCTACTAAATGCTGGATTTAAGAAACAAAAAATATGACATGTACTGAAGCCATTAGGGCTCAGCTGCACAGTTCAAATTGTTGGAGGAAGGAAGGTTATCACAGAGATGGAAGTCTCAAGAACTGGGACCTTCTCTTTGCCCTCCGTAACCTTCTCTTATGGGAAGCAGCGGGAGGAAGCTTGGCTCAGGACTGCAGTGCTCTGAGCCGCTCCATGCAAACACCTTCTCCTCTGAAAGGATTAAAAGCTGGTGGAGGCAGCCCTGGAGCCAGCAGTGTGGGAGGTGATCCAACAGGGGCTCACTGGGGCTCAGGATACAGTGCTGTGCTCTCGAGCCACCTTCCTTTGTGTAGAGGAGGAGGAGATCCACAGCGTGTGGAGCAATGGCTTGGCTTAAAGTAGGTCTTCTGAGTCCTCTTTGCTCTGTTGCTGAGCAGAACAGAGACCCCTCGTTGTGGAGGCTTTATCCCAGAAGCTGAATAAAGAGCTCGCTCTTGGTAATAACCTCTAGAGCTTTTTCACTGCCAAGCAGTCAAGGCACAGCAGGTCAGAAGTAGGACAGTGGGATAACAGCAAAGGAGTATGTACCCATGGGCCATCGTGGGGTTAAAATGGAATAAAAGGAAATTTGATGCAGCTACAGCGTGTTTTACACTGGTGAGCTGTGTAGCAATGAGGAAATGCACGGAAAAGCAAGATTCCAGACAACTGAGCTGATTATGTGATTCATACGCTTACTTTTCAACTCAGCCTGGGTATAATGAGAATCATCTGAGGAGAGTAAAACAGCAACAGTTTGGAGCTTGCAGGAGGGCAGCAGCCTGCAGCCATGCTGTGTTCACAGGGGCACTCTCTATTGCTCTGTAGCGCTTTGGAGAGATGAAGGTTATTGCATGTACTAGATGGAGGCCTTTTTTCATGGCTTTTTGTGTGGTTTGGGCTTTTGGGGCTGTAATTGCAATTTTTGTTTTAAATTGGGTCTACAAAATAGCACAGATACATTTGCATGCGTGTAACATATGCATGCAAATTGTTTGTGTGTACATAAAATTGCATCCTTGTATGTACACATAATCAGACTGGCAGCTGTGCACTAAAGGGATTTGTGCGCATTAAAAACTGAGTTTGAATTTATGGGGGGCAGTAGCATTAAAAAAAGCTGAGGCACCCATAACATGGTATTAGCATGTGTTCACAGCCCTTCTTGGTTGAAGGTTTTTCTCCCTCATATTCCGTGTTAAGTCCTGTCTCCTCTCCTGTGATTTTTGGGAGAGTTTTTTTCATTTATTTCTCATGGCAGATTTCACATTGGGGCGGTCACTGTCTTGTGATAGCCAGAGGAGTAACTAATGCATGCTCCATTTTCCCTGGTGAGGTTAGTAGGGTTCCTCCTGCCTGCCATCTGATGCTTTCTGGATATGTGTTTAGTTCTGGTTAGCCTTTGGTCACATAATGTAACATGCATCTGCTGCATTGGGTGCCAGAGCCCGTGGCTCTACTGGCTTCTGGGCTCTGGATGTCTTCCCTCTGCATTCACCCCTACAGCTCTTGGCCCTATCCAGCAGCTCCATAGTCTGTGAACAGTGGAGGAATGCGATTTTAAAATATCTTTGAATTAAGGTAAGCTGTTTGCATAGGCTTCATCTTACCATGCTTTATCCCACTGAGACTTAGCAGACATGTTACCACTGGAGCCTGTGGAGAACAGTGCTTTTTCAATCTGATTCCCTCCATTTTAGATGCTTACTCAAAGAGGAGACAAATCACTCTTTAGAGAAGCTATTTTTTTTTTTCCTTTCAATTAACTGAAGGCAAAGCTTAGGCTAACATCTAACTTCTAAACTGCCAAAATGACGGGAGTTGAATGCTGCATTCTACATTTTACCTTCAGTGCTGGAGGCCCTGTCTTTGGGTAACACAATGTACAGCTCAATGAACCTGACACTTTCTCTCAAGCTATTACTCCTCCTGTGTAGAAGACTTACAGAAATAAAAGCTGCTGTCAGGAGTCAATATAAGCCAGGAGAGAAACTTGGGACCTAAAGATCCACACTACTGATGTGTGTGGCATAAAGAGGGAAATACCAACACCGGCCTTGCTGGGATCCGTCGGGGCTCCGTGACCCTGTGTCCACACTGCATCTCCACAGCAGTGAAGATGGCATCAGCTGCAGTGAACAGCTCGCAGGACCTGTTGTCTGCACTGTGCCTGGTGCCTGAGTTTAGCTCTGCTTCCCTCGGAGAAAACCACAAGCAGTGCTTGTGCAAGGCTATTCGCAGGCAAACGGGGACCAAAAAAATACCCCATCCTGCTCCCTAAATCATTCATGTAGCTGAAGGATGCCGATTCCATTCCTACTGTTGACATAGAGTTGTGGTTAAGAAGTTACAGTAAGTGGTTATTTCCTTTCTCTGTGCCTCAGGTCTTTCCAGCAGTTAAGATGAATATGATAATATTGCCGTTTACCTATGAAGTGCACTGAAATCTGTGGATGAAAAGCACCGTAAAGCTCCAAAATCATTTTTAACTTGTGCTTAGGAGTATGTCTCTTTTTCCTTTTTCCTGACTATAACTTCTTACTGATTTGTGCTTCTGCTCCTGGTGCCTGAATGGATGCAGCTTTAGTAATATCAGGTTGTAAGAGAAATGAGAGACAAAAGAAATAGAGAGTAGCCCAAAGAGAGCTTTTGAATCTATAGATATGCTGTTCCTGACTGAAGAATGGAAGGAAGATCTACAGCAGAACTGGTAACATGTACAGTAATATAGTCATGGTTAACATGTACAGTAATGTAATCATGGTAGAGACAAATAAGTTTCTATCCCAAAGTATTTAGTTTTATTGACTGTTATTTGATTTAATTATCAAAAACACAGTAATTATGACCTATGCAATTCTAATGAATATTGGCGACAAGACTCACAAGGACATGTGATCTAATTAGCTTTAATGGAATAGATTTAATAATACACTGGATTAACATCTGTTAGAGCCAAGTATCAAGATTTATTGTTCTCTGAACAAATATTGACCTCTTGCTCTCGGGTCAATAAATCTTAAGCTTGTCTCCACTTAAATAAGTATCTACTTATTATATTAGCACTCTCGTGTTTCCTATCACCGTGGTCATATGAGTAGAGGGGAGCTGTATTGCCCTTCTGCTGCATCAAATACTTCTTAAAGAAATTGTAAGGAAACATTTAATTTACAAATAGAAACTGAAAAGGTTTTAGACCTAAGCTTTTTTTTTTTTTTTTTTTTAGTGTGAAACTGTCCTCCCTTACAAGTAGAAATTTCAGAAATATTCAGAAATGATCAACTAATGGTAATGCTACTGAAAATGTGTAGCTTGCATCATTCACTTAATTATGTAGTCTTTGTATGTTGTGTAACGTTGTGAGCGGTGTCAGAAATAGCTATGGGGGTGAGTGGGAGGAGATCTTGCTCCTTGATGTGTACTGAGATGCAAAGTCTTCTCCAGAACTTCCGATTTCATTTTGTGCTTAGGATATTTAAGCATAGATTCCCTTTTAACTGTAGGCATCTCTAGAGGGTTGGAGTGGAATACGCATCTTTTTCATGCCTACAGGGTAGGAATTTCTTATTACTCTACAAAGGAATCAGCATGGTCAGAAATCTGTTCAAGTCTTACAAAAGTTCCGATAGTTATAACCAAGAGGAATTCTTCTAGAAACAATAGAAAACATTTGAGGTTGATATCCTTTTTACAGAATATTTACACCTCGCTTTCAAATTTAATAGAGTTATGAGGAAATGTGTCTTTGTCCAACTGTACTCCAAGTAAGGTCAGCTATAAAACTCCCTGTGACTTCAGTGGCATGTTCCTGGAGATGAACGTTGATAAATGCAGAGAATCTTTTCTTGAGCCACTGGTCAATTGGAGCCCTTATAAATTTTGTAGGAAACTTATTTGTATTTATTGAGTTCTGTGGAATGTTTTTGCTAAAGGAAGAGAAATTTAGCAGTCTTCAATAGACAAGTTTTGTGTAGTAGATCATAACTGCTTTCAAAGATCCAAAGATTGTTCTGTTTTCCCTCTGTGTCTTTGTATCTCTGGTAAAAAGATACATGTTGGAGAAAAAAAATGCAACAAAAACTGCTACATTTTTCAGCTTTTTTTTTTTTCTCTTTCCTTGCTTTTTTGCTGAATGATTATTTCTGTTTATACTGTCTTCACCTCTTGGGATGAGTTAGAGGTTGCTGTGGCACTAAGGGAAATGATGGCATTTGTTATGCACCACCGTGAATGCCTAATTCTCAGACCAGGCTGCAGAAGGAAAATGATTCTTGGAACAGTTTGGTGTATAAATACAGAGTATGTAACCTGTGTCTCTGAAAGGCGGGCCCTGCCTACAGAGGTGTAGGGCAGGCTCAAAGTCAGCCACCTTTTTATTCCATATGCGCCTTTTGAGGTAAATACATTGTTCCACATGTCTGCAGGACAAATGCTGTGTTTCCAGCCTGGTGTGCCTTTCCTCCCAGCTGGCCTGAATCACCTAGGGATTCACTGCTGTCTAGCTTCATTTAGCTAAAACTTCTATGCAGAATTATGCGTAGTTTGATTTTTCTCTTTACAAAGTTAAAAAAAACAGTATGTGCAAATCATAATTTTCCCTTCACTTCCCACTCTTCCTTGTTGCTCACCCTGCTAGGCACAGATTCTTGTAACGTATGTTGTATTTCAGCTGTGGAGGAAAGAAAAGGGGAAAAAAAAGTTCACTGGAGATGAGGAGAGGAGGAATGCTGGGTTGGATGAATGAACATTGTCCCGGGATAAGGTATATCTCGGATAGAGTGTTGCTGACTTTAGCAGGACTCCATGCAGAAGAATTTTAGCCTTTATTTCATGTCCAGATGAGATTAAATGAGGAGGCAAAACAATTCTAATAAATGACAGTAGTTGGTGCCATATTTCACAGGATGGATGGGGCCAGAGGATCCTTTTCTATGTTAAGCTGCGTGACGAGGCCAAGCAGCCTTGCTTTTATATTAGCAGTCTGGGTTGTGGTGTGTTGTGTCCCCCCGAGAGACTAGAAGCAGCCACTGTGAAGGCTGATGTGCTGCTCTTAAGGACAAAGGGGAAAAAAAGCATAAAAGATGTCTAGTTTTGTTGTAATGCTTGCTCTTTTTATATCTGGTTGAAGAATATGCACAAAGATGTGTTCCTTTAATAATGTTCTTTAATCCTCTCTGCTATGCAAATACCAAAGGTGCTACCTTATACTAGAAGCTGCCTGGTACAAATAGCAAAATAAGCCCCTCACAGTAGGGAATCATTGCAAATTTCTGAAGAGACATTTTTCTACACCAAAAGTGTGCTAGGTTTTTGATCTTGTGTCACCGAATAATGTAATCTTCCTACTTCAATGTACTCCTCCCAGCCTCAGACATTGCACTATGATATTTTTTCTTCTCCCAGTGGAAAAGGGGAACAGAAGCTCATCCCTATGCATACAAACTAGAAAGGATTTTATTTTTTTTTGTCAGTAACTTTTGCTTTCAAGATGACAAGCTGCCCTTTCATTGCTGCATGGAGAAGGGGGAGTTTTCCTTTAGCAATGTTGAAAGGCAGGAAGATGTCATGAAAATGGCAACATAACTGAATGCTCCACTGAAGACCCTTGTGAATGCTATGAAAGCCTTTAAAACAATTGTTTTTATAAAACCAGTAGCACTGGACTCTCTAAATACTGGTTAAATAAATCAGAGCATGTCGTTCCTAGCTTTGCATGGTAGCCTTTGGAGTTTTCTTGATGCCTGGGCTTTCCTTGGCGATGGCCTGGCGATAAGACCTTGGTAAAGCAACACAGAAACGTGTGAGAAATAAGGCATCCAAATGAATTGTCTCAGGAGCAGACGTGGGACTGCGCCCCTGGAAATCCACACTGCTCAGCAAGCAGGTTTCGCTGTAAGGAAGCTCACACAGACAAGCATCTGCAGTGCTGATTCCTGGGTGTTGTCTCTTCTGCCTCGTCCTTCTCAGAGGAAGATGCCCTCAGTGTAAAATGCCTTTATCTGAAGGCTGTTTTTTATTGCATAAATGACTGGTTAAAACCAGTTCAAGGCAATCAAAATTTAAGCCAAGCCACTGCCCCTTATTAATCAAGTCGTTTTGGCTGATTTGTGGGATTCATTAGTGTGTCCTGTGGCAAAAGTACCCGAGGAGATGCTGTGCAAAACGTGATGCCCTAGATACAGTGCATGGCCCGAAGCTGGAGGTGGATGGGGAATGTGCACAGGGAATAGACACAGGGAATGTCCGTGCAGGGCAGCATCTGGTCTCCTTTGATATGTTAGTTGCTCTGAAGAATGTGGAAGTGGTTACTGCTATTTTGACAAATGCACTGATTTCTCCTTTTGTTGCCTGGTGTGGCACGAGGGGAGCACTGGCGCAAGAGCGTACAGCAATAATTTATTAGTGGTTTAGGGATGTGGGCCCAGAACAAATTCTAGACAAAAGAAAAACATGTTTGGGTTTTAGAGAGTGCCTTGGCTACAGGAACAAAGCTGTGATTGGGTGTGCAAATATTTGGTATTTCGATTGTCCCAGTTGGGGTGACAGCTGACAAATGGTCTGAGTTTGTTTTTAATTATCACTAAAAGGGGAAAAAAGCCTGCTGCTTTAAAGTGTGCAGCTGATTTTACAGCACAAGGCAAGGGAAGATATTTAACAATAGAGGATATACTTTCTGAACATTAAAATATGTTGAAAGAACTATTGCTTCTAAATATTCATAGTATTTAGCCAGTTTTGTAATTATGCCCAATTAAAAAAGTGGTTTGTTCCAGTTGTTTTGCATCCAAAGATCATTATTAAAAAGACAGCCACTGTCCTCACTTAGTGCTAATTGGTATAATTGATTTCAAAATTATCTTCTGAATCCACAGTAGGAAATCCAGCAAGGTATACTGTGACAGGTGTCTGTGATTGTGGCAAGGAAGGTTATTTTAATATATATCATGTTAGTGTTCAGCGCACCCAGGAGGTATCAGGGCTGATTATGATAGATGTATGAGCACAGAGAAGTCCCTGCCCAGGAAGATTATAGGCATCATGCCAGGGGAAGGAGAAACCTGTTACCTAAGAGAGATTGAGGGATTTGTCCAAGACAACCTGAACAGTCTCTGGGAGGGTTAGGGGCCATGGGGAGCACTCGTAGCTGTAAGAGTCTGTGTGCAGTCCTTCAACCTCTGTGCTATCATTTAACCAAGGTAAGAAACAGTCCTCTGAAGACCAGCTGGAATTAATAGCCCATATGTACTAGTTTAAAATCACGTCCAAATATGTAGCTAATTGGTGTCTTGTTTATTTTTTTGGTGGTGAATGCTATCTGTCAATTAAATTGTTCTAGTTAATAGAGTTTTTTTATGAATATACATGAATCTAAACCAGCCTTTTTTTTTTTTTTTTTTTTTTTTCTCCTCTGGAAGCATAACCTCTCAGATATTAAATAGCAAGACTCTTGTCTTTTAAGTAAAAATCATTAACTTCCAAATGAAAATTTGCCCCTTCTTGGGTAGCTATATTGGATTCTTGCGGTCAAATGAGAGAGACTGTTCTGTTCTGCATAAACCGTCTTCCATGGCAAGAAATAATTGAGGCAAGAATACAAAATGTGTTTTCCGTTTCTAAGAAGCCACGAGTATGTGATCTTTTCCTTTTGTCAGAGGGTAGACTTTTTTTTTTGTCTTCTAGCTATGTCTCTGGTGCCAAGTGAGTATTCGGTAGCTCGGAAAGCTTCATAAAGGCAGTTTCCAGGAATAGGTTGATCTGCTAATGCACCATCACCCTTCCAACAGAGTCTAGCCTGCTTTGGTGGCTTCCTCTCAAGGTCATAGATTTGCAGCTGTCTGTGAAAACTGAAGGCTGTTTGCAAACTGCCCCTCAAGCAGACACAGAGGAGAAGATTTGGGCAACTCCATTCTCCTTCCATGGAAGCCCACAGCAAGTTTGAAGTGAATTTCAGTGGGAGCAGAATGAGCTCCGGTGATTACAGGGCGCTGCTCCCAGTAGCTGGAAGAGCTTTTCGGTGTTGCATTGCACAGAATTCAGTCCACTGGAACCATGCAAAAAATGGTCCTGGGATCCATGGGAAAGTGATCCTGATGGACACTGACAACATGAACTGACATTCACTGACTTTGTAGTACTTGCTGGGCTAGGGGGGTTGCAGTTATCTCCTGCACGCTGCCCACTTGAGTTCCCCAGCCAAATTTTGCTGACAGAACAGGCAGCCACGTTTGTTTTCTTATATCTTCTGTCTTTTCTGGGAGGGCAGAAATTCTACAGGTGATTTAGTTGAGCAGTTTCAGCACTTTGGTTCCCACATATTTATGGTGGGCCAAGTAATGGGTTTTTTTGGTTTGGCCACTGAATTAAGAAGCTGAAAGCAATTTTGGTTTAAGTTGACCAGAAAGAAATTTTATTTTCAGACAAATTTAAACAAAAACTTGCTTAGTTTCAGTTTTCTTAGCCCTTTTTGATCCTCTATTACAAAAATGGGTCAGTTTATAATTGGATTTAAATTTTAATTGGAAACATTGTTTTGAAAAAAAAGAATACTTTTGGTTTAAAAATATTGAAAAGCTTTAGGCCTTTCTGGTTTGTTTTTTCTGGCTAATACTACCTTTTAACTTGCGCTATTTGCAAAATTCCTAAATCCTTTTTTCCCTAAAGCAATGCATTTTTATATGTTCTATGCTTAGCAAGATAGTTTTCCTCAACACTGTTATCAATGCATAAAGCATTCCTGTTGTCTCAGCATTTAATCTAAAAATTAAAAAATGTGCAAAATGTTGGGTTTTAAAGGTGCATCCTCGAAACCGCCGTTTGGTTTGGGCAAGGTGATTTTCAACATCTGAGTATGATTAGACGTTGATACGAATTACAGCAGTACAGGTAGCTTTCAGATAACTGAGATACAGAGTTAGATGTACAAAATAAATCAGCTGTGATGGGAAAGGTTGAAAATATGTGATAAGGTCGAAAAAGAGAATCCTTGCAGATTCAGGGAAGGCACAGAGAAAGAAATGAAGTATTCGAGACTGCACACAATCTTCCATTATCGGCCGGCCACTTTGCAGTTCTCCACCCTGGACCTTCTTGCACTTCCAGTGGCTCTGTTAGTTGCAGTTGTCAGAGACTTTAGTAGAGCGGAAGATTAGGAATCCACAGCCAGTAGTTGCCTGCTACTTTATTTAAGGAAGATGAAGAGATACCTAGTCTATTGGGAAGCTCTGATTCTCCTTAGGACAACTTTTTGAGGTACTTGTAACCAGAAGTGTAATTCAGGTGGTGCTGGGGGCCCAGTGGATTTAACTGATATGAACAGAAGAGCCTCTCTTACTTTTTCTACTCCTTTCCTTCTCATCAGAAGCTATCAGCTATTTTGGACAAAATGTGCGAATTGAACCACGTGCTGGTAATAGTGTTTGTATTTTTTGTGGATGGAGCCTATGCATTTTAGAAGATGATGAATGATTTGAACAAAGCTAGTAAGCAGCCTATGTTGTATCTTTTTTAAAGTTAGAATAGAGTTAGAATAAAGTGACAATGGACTAATCTGAACCATTTAAATACAGACTTTCATACTGTTCATCAGGAGGCAGCTTACAGTAAATGAATGCAAAAGCGTTAATACTGTGACAGGAGTAATGGGGTGGGCACATCACCCATTTAGCTGAGCCGCTCTGGAGACTTCATGTTACACAAGAAATCGATGTGCTGGGAAATTGTTCTTAATGTAGGAGCCATGTTTGCATAGTACGACCACTGGGAGAATCATTTCAGAGGTCTTTCTTGTGAGCAGAAGAATAAAGGATCTTAAATGAGTGTTTTATCAAGTCCTCTGAAAGGATCTGAAGGATGGAGACTTGTGCTCTAACTCATAGGCACTCTAGGCATATGCTTTATTTTCTGTTGAGAAAGTGCTCAGCCCTTTGGCAAGTCAGCTTTTATAGTAGCTGCTGAAGAGTGTTATTTAGGCAGTCACTGCCTGAGCTAGGAGGAAATTCTTGAAGTGCTGGAGAAACTTCAGTTAAGTACCCTTAGACAATCAGCTGCTGTGAATACAGTGCTTTTAATTCATCTCTCTCCAGGGAGACTGTGCAGAGCTGCTCTTCCCAAGCATGCCTTAAGGGCAGTCCTGGCTTTCCTCATCCTCATCATCTCTGCTGATAAAATGGAGGAATCCAGGATGCTTGAGATGTCACAGCATCGGTGTGGGTCTGTTGGGACCAGTTTCCAGATGAAGCAGGTCCCCTGTGTCCAGGTCTGCTGCACAAGTGCCCTCTTGCTCCTGGAGGAAGGACATGCCTTTGATAGCCAGTGCACTGCCAAAGTGAGCTTCTCCAATAAAAACCTCTAGGCTGGCTTGGCTTGGGAGACCAACACTGGGAAGGAAGAAGGTGAAGACAAGCAAAAGAGAGAGGAGAACTTGGATTTTAGGGTGCATTAAATTTAAAATTCGGAGTTTGTTGCATTGGTGGCCAACATAAAGAATTAGATCTACAATTTGCACAACAAGTAAGTTCCGCAGTAAACTAATTGGATTGGTGAAACAATCTCAATCTCACTAAATTGTTTTCCTAGGAGTCTATCCTGAATGGCGCTGCCCAACTTCCTGATATCTGAGCATCCTCAGTTCTTATTGACTTCAGTGAGAATTGAACTCATTGAACTCCTGCCTAGATAATTAGTCCCTTATAGGTCTGGTTTTTCTGCTGCAGACTGGAAGTTCCCTTTACTTTAAGTTAGCAGTCACAGTCAGTGCTCCTCAAGTCCAAGCTTTAACATGCTTGCATCATTGAATGACTTTTTTTTGTGTGTGTGACTTAAGTATTTGTGAATATATTCTCTCCCTTGATGCCTCCTGTGGAGAGGATGCATGACAGTCTTGTTACACTGAGTGCATTATGTCAGCAAATAAAGCATGCAGAATACCTGATGCTAACCCTTTCCAAAAATATTCCCGTCAAAGCCGACACGACAGCATTTTCCTTTTTTAAGCAGAGGACACTTTGCCTTCAAAAAAGAACACATTGAGAGGACAGCTGTCTTAGAGTGGAGGATAAATGAGATAATGAGAGGGAGATTCTCTACATTTCCTTTCCTTGAGAGAAGACCCACTGAAATGTGGTATATTTACAGTCCTCATATTGCTGAAGCTGTAAATGTTTTTGCTCTCATTCTCTCCATCTGTGCTACTGCACTTTTTGGGATGATGGATTGTAGAGCGCTGGGTGTAGAGATGAAGAGAATCAATAGCGTGGTACAAAAGATGAAGTAACTCTGACGGGACATCAATAAAGGCTAAAAGTTGCTGCAGGGATTTGAATCTTAAAGAAGAGCTCGAGAAAGAATATTATGTAGGATTCACTACTTCTCACCTTGCACTCATAACCTTTATTCCATGCATGGAGCTCTCCCGGGGGTTCTTGTCAAGCACAAGGCCGGAGGAGTTGTTTCTTCTCAATGTCAGCGTGGTGCCCAATGCAGTTTCCTCTTGGCCCAGGGTCTTCTGAGCATTGTCCCCGTGTTGTGGCTATCTAGCTGGGGTGGGAGAGCTGAGCACTGATACTCTGGGGTGGTGTTAAAGCGGTTCCTCACGTGCAAACTGAAGGAGAGCAGCAGAACTTTTATCATGGCCAACGTTGCTCACTGTTGGAGAGTGAGGTTCCTATGATGTAACTCTGAGCTATAGAACAGCAACATTGAGGAGTTCTTCAATCATTGGACGTGCAGATGGAAATTAAGGTGGGAGATATTTTTCTTCCCATAGTACAAGGATATATTTGATGACTTCTGTTGCTAAATAATGCACTTGCACATGCACAGTAGAACTGTGATTTCATTGCTAGTTTGCATTAGGAGCTTCATGCAAGAGGTACATCCGAAGCACTACATTAGATTTTTGTGGTGAAAGGTGCTATTAGAGGTGAGTGAAGGTATCACAATATGCCTCCTAATTTATCTGCAGTAAATTCTGAATGTTTCTGTCTTCAGGGTTATCTTCTTGTTTCTGAAATGTTTATCAGCACTGTTTTCACAACCTATTTCTTCAGCTTTGTTTGCAGCGTTAAGAATAAAAACCTTCTGGTTGCACATTGCATTCTGAAATTAGATTCATGGCTCTCATGTGCATAATTCATATTGATGTCACACTCTGGGTTTTAATTAGAATTCCGACTCCATCACTCTCATAGTTTAAGAAAATAGCTAAATAGGACAAGTAGCTTTGTCACAAAGACAAACCAAAATCAGCTAAGGCAAATCAAGTTAGAGCTGTAAGCATTCCTCCACTGAATTCAAAATAGATTTTGAAACAATGGTCTTTTAGGCAAGTACCAGTAAACTAATATGGGGAAGCCAAGCTGTTCGTATGTCAGAAACCTCAGATGTTTCTATCTGAGCAAATTGTCTGCGAATTGCCTAGTAAAATATGCCATGTGAAAATAAAGCTATTAAGGCAAGGTTGACATCATCATTTTTCTTCCTTTGCAGGTCAGGTGGTAATTTCCAGTACTAAGTTTTAGAGCTGAAATAAATTAATACAGAAACCAAGGTTAGATTGTACATCTGCTTGCTTAGCTCGTGGCCAAGCCTTCGCAAAAGGCTGCAAAGGAATGCCCTGTTCTGAAGTGCATTAGCATTATTAGTAAGACATTAAAGTGCGACATGTTTTTAAAATATTATTTCTGCCAAAATATTTAGTTATGTTGGATTCTGTCTTCTAAGGGATAGTGTACTTGATCCAGCAATACATTTAAGCTTATGACTAATTTCAGGCTTAAGAACACAGAAGAACTGCTCATATGCTTCAAGTTAAGTGCCAGGTTAATTGCCCAGGGTTGATTGCCCTGCGGTGAGGGGGGTCAAGTGTTCAGCCACGAGGACCTGGCTGCCAGTCTCACTGGTTTGTTCAACAGAGAGACACCTTGGAGGTCTCATCCCATTTACACAAGAGGGATGGAATCAAGCACCACTTGAGCCTTAAATTGGAGCGGTGAAATTTTAACCTCTGTGAACAGGACTTCTCCCTTAATGTAAACTCTGTCTAACTTTGTTGCCAGCTGAAGGTTTGCGGGGTCTGAGAGAGTCCTCCAGGGACTGCTGTGTTGCAGGTGTGCAGGGGGTAGGGCTGTCAGGTGTGAACAGTGAGGCAGCCAGCCTAACCCAGGGACAGGAACTGGGCCCTTCACCAGCTGCCCTCAGCTTTCCCCCAGTTCAGGCATTTGATCTGAATGAAGACGACCAGGGACCGTAACCCAAGGTGTCCTGTATCACAGACAGATGTGCCATGCAGCAGCCTTTTGAGAGATTTAAGTCTTGTGCTGTTTCTTCCAGATACTCAATGCGTCTAAACCTGCAGGTCTGAGCTTTAATGTTCTTTTTGGGGCAGACAAGGGAATGAGAAACTCAGACACTGAAAAAGCTTCATAAGTCACAAAATTCAGTTCCTGCTCAGATTTGCTAATGCACTGAAGGAGACAACCCCCCTTCTCTGTCTTTACTTTCAGGTTGCTCCTATAATTAAAGAGAGGATGATGAAGAAGGGCAGCGTGATGCTTGGGTATCAGCCTCACCAGGGCAAAGTCAACTTCTTCCGCCAGGTGATCATCAGCCCGCAAGTGAGCCGAGAGGACATGGACTTCTTGCTGGATGAAATAGAGCAGCTCGCCAAGGACTTGTAACGCTGCTTCCACAGCACCAGGTGCTGCACTCGCGTGTGATGTTTATGGAGAGAGTAGCATTCTGGTGCTGTCTTGTAAAAGGTAGTTAAGAGCTTGACATATAGCTTGGAAGTTGTCATTTTACCTAGTGATGTTAAGGGTCTTGCAGGTAGACTCCTCAGGAAAGTATTGGCTGATGGGAGCGGAGGCCAGGGGAGGCTGGTGCTGGCAGCACCACTGCCATTCTGGGAAGTGTTTCCTGGAGAAGGGAGCACTTCTGAAAATGGTATCTGTGTTCCAGGCAGGGCAGCTCTTTACAGAGTGCCTCTGCACACCGTGGTTCAAACTGGTGACTTACGCAAGCAATACTCCTCTAAAGTTACTGTTAGGAGTGAACTTAGCTCAGGGAGTTTAACATGCTAGCTCATACTCTGACTACTCTGTTGATAGTTTAGTTTGGTAGGTGTTTACGGATAGAGACCTGGTTGGTAAGCACACTGATAAGGCTAGAAATTATGGACATCCATGAAGAGTTCCTCAAAGCCTCTAAGTAGGACAATTGCCCATCTTTTTTTTCACTGTGAGGACAGTCAGGCCTTGCAGCAGGGACCCAGAGGGGTTGTGCAGCTTCTGACCTTAGGGATTTGCAGCACCTGGCTGCACAAAGGCCTGAGCAACCACTGTTGACCCTGCTTTGAGCAAGCTGAGCTCATGGACCTTGTAAGGTCCCTTCCAACCTGAAAACATGATTGAGCTCAGTCAGTGTTTGCAAAGGTTTCCCACCCCAAAAGCTACTGCAGCTTTAGTCAAACTGAGAATGTTGGAGCAGTATCTCTGAGTTTCTCAAGTCTGTTAACAGGAGATATCTATCATTTTTGGACTACTATTGACCTTCCTCTATTTTCAAATTTATTTAGAAACTTTTGATGCACTTTAAAATGACAACAGAGAAACAATAAAATATATTTATCTGAAAGATAAGTATTTTTATGCATCATGACTATTTATAAAGAATATAGCAAAATGATGTATTTATCAGGTCTGTTTGGATTTTTCTACAGATGTAAGATGGCTAAATCTCATGTAATCAATGTATAATTTATATTTTGCTACTATGATTAAAATGAGGATGATCAATTAGAGGCTACCTATGATTTGAGAATGTGAACAGTCAGAGAATTTTTGATCAACCTTAATTTGAAAAATTAATTTCAAGCTTTGTACTTTCATGTTAAGAATTACAATATGTGTTAAGTATTTCAGTTTACTTTTGATTTATTTTTCATTCTAGCTGTTAAATGATCCATTTTATAAAGATAGAAATCTTAAATGTATTTTTGGAGTGAAGTTCTTGCAGCAAACATGAGAATAACCATATCTTTCAATTTGTAGATCAGCACACACTTACTTTAATTGTTTTAGTGTTTTTACCCTACTCCATATTTGAAGTAGCACTGACCAATATGAACTTTTCTACTGTAGTGTTTTCTGTATTGCTAAAAGTGTCTTGAAACACAATGCCTTCTTGTTTTCATTTCTGAATTACACTCGGATCCAACAGTGCATGCCATTCCCACTTTCAGGCTCTCCAGGAAAAAAGGTATGGAAAGTTAAACAAGGTCATGGGCACTATCAGAGCAGCAGACAGGAGCAGTAGTCGCTTCGCAGCACTTGACAAATGGCTTTAACCATGCTCTGGAAATGAATATTCCTGCGCTGTTACAGTGAGCCACTAGATTGAAAGCCAACCCCCACATTGATATTAGTGGAGAGTTCTGCATAAAAATGAGTGTCAGATGTGGCCGTTGGGTACTGCCCTGTGGCACCTGCAGGATTTTCTGTTGTTTATTGCCTCGTGCTTCTGGGTTTGCCAGCTATCATGGTGGTGGGAAGCACTTCTGGTAAAAGCAGCACTTCTGGCTGTAAAGCTTGTTGAGCCACGCTGGATGGAGCGCACGGAATGCAAGGGAGGCTGGATAGAGGGAATGATTTTGCTGTTGCCTTTTCAGATACACATAGACAGTTAACACTTCTATATTTTTTTTTCAACCTTGAAGGGAAAGACAGAGCACAGCAGCAGGATTTTTGGGCTATGGTCCAGACTCTCGGCAGGTTCTTGATTCAGCAGGAGATAGGCCACCTTCCATCAGGTGGATTGGATCAGGTGGATCCTAGGATTTTGCCCTGTGCTGTTTCATGACACCCTTCTGCTAGCAGAAAGTGTTTCAGTCTCGTTTCTCTTAGTGTTAATGCTTTCCTCTCTTTCCAGATACTGTGATACTCAGGTTACTTGTCCAACTGAAGCAGCACAGTTCCTTTCCATGGTTGTAGTTCTATAGTATTTTTAAATGAGAGCAAAATGGAACATTTTCAGTGTTTGCAGAAAATAGATCTCAAATCAAATATGCACTGTTTTCTTCAAAGGTAAAGGTTAACCTTCCAGAATGATGCGAGTAACTTATCTCATCTCCATATATTTTCTGTTATTTCTTACTCCTTATCATGTCCAAAGCATGAAATGTGATGATCTTATTTCAGAGCTGTTAGGTCACTTTCTTATAGTTACTTATTTAGGACTGATCTGTACCAAATGCTTACTTTGTACCTGGTGATTTTAATAAAAAGTGAAGTAAATGACACTGCTATAAATTAGACTGTGTTTGTCCTTTGTCAATCTAGAACTGCAGAGATATGTATAAAGAAGGTATGAATGAGCTCTCCAGATGGAGGAACAGCAAGCTGTCTGCACGGGTTTAAAATGTGAAACCTAGTTTAACCCTGCTTCAGGATGTGGTTTATCTGTGTGCTGTGCCCATATCATTTTTAATAAACATCTTGGATGAGAAAGTGTCGTCATTTATCTTGTTCTTGATTTCAGATGCAGAATTTAAATCATTTTTGCAGAAGTGGCAGTTTTTTTCGTTTTAATATTCTAACTAGATGGGATTGACCCGTGAGCTACCTCTCAGCTGCTGAGAAACACCGTCTTTCAGGCTGCTAAGCCAAGTTCTGGCAGCAGTCAGGTACAGATATAAATCAGTACAGAAACTGATCTAGTGACTGTTTCTACCCAAGCAATTTCTTGTGTCTACTTTTAATAATCTTTTCTCAATATGGAACTTTATGAGATGAACAAGAAAACCTCAGAAGGGGCACTGAGGCAAATTTTTTCTCCTGGTTGGGTTGTGGCACCTCACAAAACCTTTGAGCGAAGGAGCATTTTGTACTGAAGTCGTGTACAGCATCACTCATGTAAGTCATAACTGCCATTGATATAACCAGAAAAACCCTTGCTGGATGGGGCCCTGCCTTGTACCACTGGGATCTTTCATTTCAACACCAGTAGTTTGGCATTGAGAACATCTCAGTTAATGTATTTGAGGCTCATGCCTGAAGAGGCAGATTTATCTTTGCTTCTGTTAGCCTGAACCAAAATATGTTTTCACTTATATTCTTTGATGATCCTATAAGATGCTCTTCAAATAGCACGGCAGTCCTTCTAAAAGTTTAGTAGAAAGGAAGAGTTTGCAGTT